>UZAN01058579.1:0-11957 GCA_900618425.1 Echinostoma caproni
AAGCTGGCTCTAGCTTGAATGTTCCCCACACCTTCCCACTTACAGTATATCTTCGGATCATGGGGTTTACCCCTTTTACTGTATTCACTTTCGTGTAATGAAAAAAAAGTTCTACTTTACAGTTGTGAGGCCCTAACTTTGGGTATAGAAAATATTGATCGTCTATAAGTCTTCGACTGTCGCTGTTTCCGTAATTTGGCGCAGGTTGAATGGAGCGATTGTGTAAGCAACGCTGAGCTAAACTGACGAGTATTTGGGGATGATTCGGTGGAGAATTCGTTGTCGCATGGAATTCAAATTAGTAGGCTTCACTTGTTAGGACACGTATTGCGCATGCCAAGCTGTCATCTACCGCACCGCTCCAGGTCATGGGAAATCACTTTGAGGTCAACAAGACGCGGAAACGAGACATGGAGAAAGCACACGGCGACTAGGTGCTGTAGGTGTCTCTCATCTTCGAAATTGGTAAGCAGAATACTCTGCAACTAGTTGGTGAGAAACAATGAAGGATACGGTCACGAACCGACGGCATTGGCACTAGTATCGTCACTGTATCGGGCCAGAATGCGTGAAAAAGTGTATATGCACAGTTGAACTGCGTACTCTATGTGTTGACCAGAGAAGATTCACTGTCTTTCCCAATCCCTGTCCATTTTTGAACATTCTCACTTTCTTTGTGTAGATTGTAAGCTTGGCAGCGGTCGTTGAAGTTAGCGTCACTGTATTTTGCTGCAAGATGATGATGATGATGAATACGAATGGGTCCACGGAATCTATGCTTGAGGTTATCAGTTACTGTGACGGTAAACTGATTCGCATTCAACAGTATCTTCTCAAGCGACGGACAGAACATGGCCCAACTGGCCTTCTTTGGTATTAAATTAGCTAATCTCGACCTCAAGCGGCAATCACTGCCGTCTGAAATGGAGGTTACCCGGGAGATAAATTATCTTCAACGGTATTAGACTTCGAAACTCAATGTGTTACTCCCATCCATTTTTTAAGAATGAGAGCTCAGCTATTTTGAACTGAATAAACTCATGGGTTCGATAAGCGAGAAAAAGAAGCAAGCTCCCGATGAATCATACAATGATATTGCCGATTTCCGAGAAAAGCGATATCCTCTTGTGAAAACCTACGATTAACCTCGCCTCACAGCTTCTTGTTGGCATTCTGCTCCATTGCTGGTCTACTGCATGTTGACAGTTCATGTATGAGAATCAATTCAGTTTGCATTGTACTCCGTCGCTACTTGTCCTTGAAGGATCTGCCGAACAGGTTCTTCCGTACAATGTTATACGAACGACCAAATTCATTTAACAGTTTACGACTGTTTTTCACCAGGTTTCCCTTTTTTCTTTTAAACTTTGTAGCAATTCTGAACGATTATTCATATAGGCATTTTCTGTCTGGATCTGATTTCCTTGCTTTCTCTATTTTTGTCTTGCTAGTCCCCTCATTTTTTTCACTATCACTCCCTCATTGGTCGTCCCAATAGGCGGTCGAAAGATTGTAATGAAAACTGCCGCACGACAGTGCACGGTTAATGGTTGTGTCAACTAGCACCAGACTGGTAATAGGACCGTTTCCCACTGATCCCTCTAAGTGGCATTGCACCTTATTTTTTCAGCGAACTGAGTTGTCTAAGATTATCGTGCCAGACTACCAATAGTTCGTTGTGTGTAAGTCCGTGCTCACAGAGTGAAAATTCTGTCGATAGTGCTAGTCTTTAAACAAACAGTTTACGTTTCTATCTTAGAGCGATTTATGGGGATCGTAAGAATAATGTGCGCAGCGAATTTGTTTGCGTTTTTATGGTTGAATACTGATTTATATATAAACAGCGTAGTATTTATTCTGATGTATTTGGCATGACTACGAATCACTGAAAACGAGCATTCAGTTTTATTAACTAATTACGAGTATACACAACTTTTGCCTTTTCGAATTGGTGTCTGTTTCCAGGGGTGACTTGGAGGACGACGAAGATGATGGTCTAGAGCGTGCACCAAAATCGCAGCGCACCAAACGAAGCGGAACAATTTCCCATGCTCCTTCACGACCGAAAGCAAGTCGAAACCAACAGGCTGCGAATGCTGACCACTCCTTGCTTTCGCCTGGCTCACATCCCAACGACATTCCAGATTCCGGAGCCCCGCCTCGCACGTCCAAAGATGATGAGGGTCCTGACAGTATCCTACCACCGGATGACACGAAACTGGATGAGGAAGAGGAGCAAGAAGAAGACGAAGAACCGTTGAATTCGGGTGACGACGTCAGTGATGAAGAACCGGAGGTGCTGTTTGAATCGGACAACGTAGTAGTTTGTCAGTATGACAAAGTAAGAGGCTTGCTTTCTTCGTACAACATATGACGGTGTTGGTGCTTATTTTCATTCAATCCGAAATCTTTTTGTCCAGCAATGAGAAATTAAGTTCTTTTGTTTTATTAGTTCACGGCATTCTCTGTCCTTTCTGTTTACCTGTTATGGTTTGGCTTGCAACCTCCAGATGTTTTTCTTGAAATGAATTCTATGTACCCAAGCGCGGAATTTCAACAATCCGCGAACTCAAGCAGTGCATTTTTCAGTTTATATTACATACTTATAATCCGGTCATATATTATATTATAATATATTGGTATATATATATATATATATATATATATATATATATAGGTATTAATTATTATTATATAAATGGTTATCTTAATCCGCCATGACTATATTTTGGTGGAAAACATTCGTAACACCGTCGCTGAGAAACACGCGAAAAACTAAAAAAAGCGTGCGAGAGAAGAAGAGGAGTTCATTCAATCTATAAGGTTTATCTGCAACTCGGTAATCTGTTTGTCTTTATCAGTAAAGATACGGGTCAAAGAAGGAACAAAGGAACCATGATCAATGCTTATTCTCGCGGTAACAACCATGGACTCTTGTGCGCTATTACAATAGGAATAAAGTGAACAGCATATCAAAAATAACCAATTACAACACTAGACTTTTCATAAAGACGGTAACAGTTAGTGCGTGATTGAACGATATACGAGTAGAGTAGCGGCACATCTGGGACAAAAGTAAAAAGAACAGAGTTATTTGGCAGCTTTTACGATCACACAGCGTTGGTGGTAGAAAGTTGTCTACCGACTTTATATCGCACCCTATTGATGCCCCTGTTAATTCCTACGTGAGGGCAGTGAGTTTTCGTGATTACGAGGCTTACTTTTTTACAGTTCGGATGAAGGAAGGTCAACCGCCTAAACCAGTTCACGAAAGTACCTGACTGGGGAAAGTTAAATACTGACCAAAAAGTGAAATAAGTGATCGCGAGTAAATTATCTGCTTAGTTCGTATACGTGGAAAAAGGACATTCATTGAAGGATCTAGCGACAATCCACTTGTTTGGGGGACTCAGTTCTTCACGTAAATGTACGTTTCTCAGTTTCGAAACACGTGTTTCCTTTTATATCAGTTTGCGGAGCTGCAAGAAAGTGGTCATCTTAGTTGACGTTCCTCTCTCAGTGTACTGTGTTGACACGAAAAAGGAACAATATATCTGCGCTTAGCGTTTTACTCTGCTGGTAACAGCTGTCTTGTCATACACAATTCCGCCTTGCATTGCATGTGATTTCTGTTTACCAGTAACTGTTGGAATATGAATCAGTCGTTACACTGAACGACTGCGTTGATGTTTATTCTGTTTTGTCTTATTCCTCACAACTGCTTCTCACACCTCACCGTTCCAGATTCATCGATCACGCAATCGCTGGCGACTGCATCTCAAAGACGGTATCATGGCAATCAACGGCCGCGATCTTGTTTTTCAAAAGGCTGTGGGCGAAGCAGAATGGTGAATCAGAGATAAAAAAGCAACAGTTCAGTATCTCAATTTGTTCGGTGTATATTTGGTGACCAGGATCAGCGGCTGTGTTCTACCGTTTCCATACCCCTTATGTCGCCAAGTTTATTTTTCCGGTTACAAAAAAGATACACTCTCGTGGCACCCTTGTCTTTGAGTCATTGCACAACTGTCCACACAGATCCCCTCAGTTCACAGCTGCCACTTTGTTTACCTCGTCACTGAACCCTTACCTATTCTAGTCTGCTCGCCTTTCGCAGACCTAGACGAACCTGAAAACTCGGTGCCTTTGTTCTCGCCACATCCGGACCGTGATACATACATAGACGCATGCATCCGCTCCCAAACGATTCATCTCTTTCCGCACAGCAGCACCAGCATCACGGAACTGTCGTTTGTACGTTCTTGTTCTCCCTCTCCCTGTGTGTACGCGCGGGGAATGTGTATTTCTTCCTTGCATCTCCTTTTTGTTCCCCGATCGCTATCCACACTTCTACTTCTACTCCGACGCACACACACACACACACGATGTGTATGCCCATTCCGACCACGTGCGCAGATCAATCACCTATTGTGCAGTCTATGCGCACTCGTCTCTTGCCTCACTTCTCTCCATGCGGGTCGATGTTATGCCATCATGCTACTTCGACCAAAACAGATTTTGCTTCTTGTTCAAATCAAATGGGATATTTCACAGCTGGAGGGCTTGAGGCGTGAAACCGGATAGTGGAGGAGTCAACTTTAATGCTGTGTATTACGCATTCTAGGAATACTTATGAAGTAAATAATTAGTCACGGGGGAAGTTGAGTTGGATCATCAGACTCACGGAAAAATTCAAAGTAACTCGCCCGTTATAATTTGTGGTCTTGATATAATGATCAGTATGGTAAAGTCTAAACAATATTGTCACACAGAATCCTCAATTCTGCACGCAAGTGAACAATCGCCTCTCAAGAGTCGTCCTCAAACGGTTTATTTACGTGAACTGTAACCAATTACAGAGAACTGGCAGATGTGCCAACTAATGAGAACCGCTTGCTTCCTGGAATGACTGACATCTTGATTGAGAGTGCTCTCGGTCTGGTAGTACACAAATGATACCTCACAGTGTTCCTCGCTTGGCCGGTTGTTAGGCGTTTATAATATCGTTTTCATCGTGACACGTAACACGCCAANACTTACTGCTCGACCGATTCCACACATAGTGGCATCAGTAATTTCTCTTATCTCCCTCGCACTAACGCCAGTTCCTTACGTGTAATCGAAGAGGAAATTTGTTCAGATTGTTATTTGGCAGGCTGAATAGAAAACTTTCAGTGTATTCTAAACAAAACTTGCCATGGTGGGTAGCCTTTCCGCTTTAGTGACACAGTCAATTCAACGAGAACAGTAGTGACCTCGGTGACGGATATTGTTTACGCACCGGCAAATTTCGGGAAACAATTTATCCGCGGAACCGTTCGAAGGATTTCCGTCCACTCGTCTTTGGCCATCATTTTGTGCACTGGTGTACCCGACCATCGCAAATCCAAATGTTTTTTAGCGTTCAAACCCTAACGTGTTTGTGAATCATTATTTTTTTGCACACGGTTCCGAAAGATAAAACAACCAACACGTTGATCGTTTGGGTCGGGTTAGATTATTTATCCGTGCCCGAAGGATAAAAGTAATCAAGACTAGTGATCGATAAGTTGTGTAAGGTTCTTATCTTGTCTGCTTCAATTGCTGTTTTAATGATGGTCCAGATTACGCTCGTCNGAGAGCGCGCGCACTCAAGTTGTAACTTGTAAACAAATTTCCAAACCCGGTGAACTGGTGAAAATGAAGTGAAACGTTTTTGGTTAATAGCTTGACGGATGGATTTTTTCGGCATGGGAGATAGCTTTAGGTGAAGTATGGAAGATGCAGTTTGTGCTAGCCATAAGAAGAGATTATAATTGAATGTCTTTTCTGCTATCGATCAACCCACCTTGTTTTTCCGTTCCTTAGCACTTAGCCTATTACCCGAGTGCGTGTATTATCCCTCCAGACTAGTAGTTCAACATTTATTTCGATGAACACAGACCCTCGCGATGGGGGAGACTCACTTAGTGAGTGAGAATATCCGGATAGTTTGGCAAATCCGAACCATCGAGACTGGGAAGTGTAACATCGGTTGCGCCCACCCATCATGAGCTCAGCCCCCCCCCCCTACTCAAAGCGCCATCTGCATTGTGTTCGAAATGCTTCAGCTGTATGCCACCGGTTGTTGTCATTCTCTGCGTTCATCATTTCGCATAAGATTTTGCTGCCAACACAAATTGACTGGATCTTATCATGTCATCAAAGTTGTGTGCGTTGAGGGCACCAAGAAAGGTTGTTTTCACTTACATGATACATGAGCCCTACAGGTGCAGAATTAAATGAAATGAACGTGTTTAGCGTTCGAACGATTATTCTGAATGCTAAAACGATCGATGCGAATGGAAGGCAAGCAAAATAAATACAGAATCGTAATCGGCTACTGGACCCCACACCCAGTCACCAGAAGAAGGCCACGAGGCGAGCTACTAGTTCACTGGGGGTGCATCCAATATCGGATCGTTGACTTGCATTAAACTATTCGGGCGGTGTTCAATTCGTAACTGGCGCCGTTTTCTTGGTTGCACCGATCGCGTGCTTCCCATTAGTAGCCACTAACTGGAAAAGTAGTAGAGCACGGGGACGAGTTTTGTTGTTTTGGCAGCTGCACCTCTCCCGGAAGCAGCGTCAGTTTGCATAAAGGTTAGCAGTTGCCAAGATGAGGTATCTACGGAGCCACCGCGACATCCGGCTCTGTGGAGGGTCGAGTGTATGCTGCAACAGTGGAGTCAGTTGTGCTGTACGACACCGAGACCTAGTCATTATGAACACCGGACTATCGGTGTTCGAACACTGCTTTCTTCGCTGCTTGGCACGAATGTGGTGGGGCAGCCGGATAAGCAATGCTACGGGTAGACGCTTAATTTTGGGTAACCGCGGTTACCCCCTGGGACAAGTAATCGACCCCCATAGAATACGTTGGTTGGGACATGTTTTACGCATGCCCCCAAATAGGTTATCTCGACGTGCCATGTTTGCCGGGTTAGGTAGTGAATGAAAAAATCCAAGGGTGGTCAAAATAAGGCCTCGCATGAGGGTATGAAACCCCCCATCATGTGACTCAGTCATATAGGTCGCATTAGGCTCCCTGGGTGGGTGCTTCAGGATCATTGTAATCAGGGGTTAGAGACACTGATGGAATGTCTTAAACAATGGCTCCTGTGCATCTCGATTTCTTTGCAACCTTAGTCCACTGAAATTCTCCATTTTACTTCGACTCTACTTTCTACTTTCCTGTCTTTCTTCTACCCCCTTCATTCAAACGGGTAGCCGAAGGACAGCAACCAAAACCGGCTCACGGAAGTGCACGGTTAGCGGTTGAACAAACTGAAACAGAATCAGTAGCCTGACAACTCTAGCGGGCGGATTCCTAGTTAACGTTGCATCGTAATGTTGGGTCATCACAATGGGATTTCGAGGAATAGTTGGGTTCTTTCGACGTACAAATGAAATGAGAAGATCACCTTCGGTCACGCTTTTTGATTGTACCACATGGAGTAAAATTGGGGGGGGGGGGCATTTANAAGATAGCCAGTGGGCCGTTTTAATGGTCTACCGTCGTTACGTATTCTTAGCCTCTGCATGGAACTTTTTTCTGACCTACGGGCACATTTCTCGCCATTTACAGCTATCTTAAAGCTTAAGAAAGTGTAAGTTAAATAAAGTGGTCGAGGAACAAATACACATCAGGTTGATTCCCCAAATGTCTACAAAGAATATAAATCTAAGTTTACAGTAAAATTTGCGCTATCCAAAACCTCTAGGGTGTGACCAAATAGTTATTTTGATATCTTTTTGGATTTCCCGACAATAAGATCTGGTTCCTTTGGAAGTTTCACCTGACCCCTGTATCGGACAGGTATATATTAATAGATTTCACACACACCTGAGTTCAGGCTGTGCCAAACAAATTACGGTAGGCTAATCTTCATAAAAAGAAGGATTCACGATCTGCTCGAGGGCATGATACTACTAGGTGTGTGAAAACCGCAACTCTTAGGGGACGGAGTCCAGTTCATCTGATCATACGCCCTTCGGATAGGGTCAAACGTCCAGGGTACCCATTACAACTTGATGCCCGGTGGAGTAGGTGACCACTACCACGACCAGGAAAGTGTATGCGTGGTTCGTACGCCTCTTCTTGGTTGGTTTGGAATCAGGGTTTTTGGTGAACTCCCAGTGGTCCATCGACTCGATTATAGCCCTGGATGTCGGCTTTTCATCCTCTCACTCTGGTGGGGGAACACCTCCGATGCGGGAAGGCAGTGAGTAGGGCTTCCTCAGCAGAAGCAGTTTGAGATGCTTGGTCAAATGGGTGCATTTCGTGAGGTGCAGGAGAGAGGTAACCAGCCGCAATCCGATATTCACTCTTCCGACCATACTGAGGCATTCAGAGGTGCAGTGGACATGTAATTTAGTTGTGTTCTGATCGAGGTTAGATTATTTCCTGTAAGTGGAATCCATAGTATTTCATCCTGCTTAGGAGATTGAATGAATCATTACTATCGGGCACGTGATGGTAGGATTGGGGGGAGGGGGACTTGACACAATTAAAGGTACTTCAATACGGAGTGCAAACTGTGCATATCATCATAACAAGAGGATTTACGCACCGATTCTGAATGATATAGATAATTCGATAAAAAAGTTTTTTTGCTGTGACTAGCTTATTCATTATTCTGTTGCACATGATCTCTTCTTCACGTGGGGGTAGGGTAGGCGGTTATGACAATAGTTCCAACAACCATGAATTTTCTCAGCCAAATCTGTTGCATATGTGGACCAAAAAACAACTACTCGCAAATTCAGTAACCAGGTTTGGGTTTACGATGCTTTTGCGTTCCACCTGAACATCTAATGACTCCAAAAATGGGACCCGAATTTTCCCATTAGAACGCGTAAATTTCTTCATTTTCAAAATTGCATAACCTACTCGTTTTTTTTTGAACTACACAGTTTGCATGGAGGTTGAAAATCGTGCTGTAAACCGATTTACCCATCGGTTCGTCTATTATCTGGGTCAGCAATGATGCATGTAATGGCAACTGCCTCCATCCAGTTTAATCAATCAATAATCCGCGTCATCATCAGTCAAGGGGCCAGCAAGCACATTCAAAATTTAAAAACAAATATGATCCCTTTACCGTGTCTTCTTTTCACTGTAACCCAAACTCGATGTCCAAATTGATGTCACACGGACTGGTCGTTCACTAAGAGGTTTATTACGGAAGCGAAATCTCTTGAAACATTCGTGTCACATGTACAGTTCCCCTGTGGAGATCAAAGGTTTATTATATCAGCACCATGTAACTGGCATAAGAACAAAGGAGACCGAAGTACAAGGTTTTCTCTGTAGGTTAAATACTCTAAGCTCAAGGTATTTTTTGCGGTACTTTCGCCTTCGCCTCTTCACACACTTCTCTTGGTTACCTATTTCACATGCGTGTGATCCGGTATATCAACTATGCATTCTGGACCCTGGATGTTCTAACGGTCAAAAAGGATCAACGTAATTTCCTTTTAACACACGACTTGATGTACATAATGCATTGTGATAAAAGTTGCAATTTCGAATTTCTAACACTAAATAGAAAACAACGTGGAAAATAGACATATGTATCTGTGCGGTAGATTCTGTTTACGCTTGAAATAATAGATGTTTTTTCGAAATAGATGTCAGAAGACACAAAGAAGTAGTTTAACGAAATACATGGGATCTAATCAGTGGAGACGATTCAAAAAATCATGAAATAGGAGTTTAGAGTTGTAGACCATATGTGAAATAGACGACGGTGAAAGAGCCGTTCTCAACTGTTGAAAACCCTGGGGCAAAGCACTCCCAATTGGGAAGAATACAAGTCACCGAACTGGAACGGACTGTCATCCTGCGAAATCCATTTACTAGGCTAACAAAAGATACGTATAGGTCAATAAAAGATGTGATTTGAGTTAACAGAAGGTCAACTGTGTCTCCAGTCGTTGCTGTCAGGCCAACAATGAACTGAGTACCTATCTCTGAAGATAACACTTGAACAAACATGAACCGGAAATTCAGTTCAGCCCGGGTATGAGCTGGTTGTGTCAGTAGTAACGCACTCACCCTCCATACGATGAGTCCAGAGTTCAAATTCCGGATTGTTCGGTGGATATACTACTGATGAGCTCTGACAAGCGAGAAACTCGAGTCGATTGCTTCCGAGTGACTGGTTGGCAAGAGAAACTGAGGATTATGCTTGAAGGTGAATTCCGAAGGATGGTCGGTTCGCATCAGTAAAAAACATTGAGTCCATCAATACCCGCAACATAGATAGCAACGTAGCTCAGTTGTCATCAGTTATACAATTTACTTCAGCCTGACTTGAAATTTCAATAAGTTGTGGTTTTTTTGATGCATTCAAAATATTCTCCATCTGACAATCGGGATTACAATCGAAACCAGCTACCGGAATTTCCGACACCGGAAGAATGAATCACGTCAGAAAATTAGCGGTTAGTTTGCTTTTAGAAATCAACGCGAGTAAATATTATGTACTACTAAAGGTCATTGGTCTGGACTATATTATCCAATAGGCTTCCGAGTTTGCGCTATTTTGTCATTTCTGATCATATTGCGTGTGATTTTATTGGTCCAGATTTATGGTTCAGTATTGCTCATAAAGGAAGTGAAATGTTTTCCTCTTTGGTTGGCGTTATCCCGCAGTGGATGGATCACCACATCAGGTCAATTCGGAATTTTGATTTCCATTGGATAACCAAATCATGATCACCAATCCCCGAAGTTATTTCATCTGATTACATGTGATAAAACAGCAGCTACAATTATGGTGTTGTACATGTGTCCCATAATCACGGGATTCAGGGACAAGTTCGTTCGTTAGAGTGCAAACATTATAATTCATCTGTTTCAGTAGAAAATTCATTGGATTTCCAAATGACTCAAAATATGACAGATTTATGGCATTCTATAAGGCTTACGATTTCATATTTGTGGATATTTGAGCTTTTTTTCTGCCGAAATTACAAAGAAGAGGATAAATCTACGATTATCGAGGGAAAGAATAGTGCATTCAAATTTGAAGAAGCAAAACGTTTCCAATTATTCTGTCTGATGATGGCTCATTTGTAGATTCAAAATAAACTAATAGAAAATTCGTTCACACTGAGGTGAGATAAAATTTTACGTGGCACTGAGACAGTTTCTATCAATGCGAGTGACAGGAAAATCAATCATTCAATCAATCTTTATGATACGTATATGTAAATCACTTGAATACAAATTTCCTGATCTCATTCATACACATATTGTGAATTTTGAAAATCGATTAGTTCAAACGGATTCATATGTTGAACGTGTTTTTTTTCAGGTGGTGGGTGGAGAAACGCCTATTATTAAATGAAGGTTCAGATTTTCGCCTATCGAGCTCTCTATTGTATGGTCTTATTGGTATGAATAGTATATATGTATATATTTCACACACGTCTGATGCCAGACTGTTCCAAACAAATGGTGGTACAACAATCTTTATGAAAAAGAAAAACCCTCCACGATTTGGAAGTGGGCCGACTACTGCCAGGCTGTTCGGGCTAAGGCAGGTGAATTTTCTTGGGGAATCCACAACCGGAGCCTTTGACTAACCAAGGTCTGACCCACAAGGCAGCGGGGCGATGTGCGAAAACCACAATGCATTGGGAGCCGGTGTCCAGTTCATCAGATCATACGCCTTTCGGACGGGGTCGAACGTCCAAGATGCCCAATACACCTAGATGCCCAATCGAACTGGTGACCACTGCCACAACCGGGAAAGGTGGTTCGTACGCTTCTTCTTGGTTGGTTTGGAATCAAGGTTTTTGGTGAACTCCCCTAGGTGAACTGCAAGTGGTTCACCGGATATCGACTTTTCGTCTTCGCACTTTCGTGCAAAAACACCACCACGGGAAGGCAGTGAGTAGGGCTTCCTCAGCAGAGGCTATTTGAGACG
>UZAN01058581.1:0-11957 GCA_900618425.1 Echinostoma caproni
TGGACAATTTTTCGGTCATGAATTCATCATCGATCGGTTTTACGCGTAGTTCTTTGGGCCGTCTGGTTCTGTGTTCAGTGCTTACCCTTTCTGGTGTCTCAAGTTTTATCCTCATATTTGATTCACGAAACACATCGATTTGCCAACTACCTGAGACATTTTTCTTTTATATTTTACTTCCTTTTATTGAATACAAGTTTCAGGAGGAGAGAAGCGATCAGCTAAACGGGGCTAGCGTACAACACACATTGGGGACATTCAGGTGGTGGTGTGGATTGGATTTGAATCCCAATACTCTGGCTTGAAATGCACTCGGAAACCTCAAAAATATGCTTCTTGAACAGAAAAATGACTGGAAAGAAGCACCAAGCATTTTTGATGGTCTTGGGTGTTGGTTTCACTCCAAATTATCTTTATTTTGAAATCAAAACCGACGCGGTAATTGGCATAGACCATCCAACGCTCCATCCGTAGACACAGTTGGCATAGTGAGAACTCTCTGCTATTCCATTTCCTCGAAAAGAACAAAAAAGTAGTAATACGAAATATGCTGTGACATTCATTCAAATTCACAATCAAAACGAACCAAAACAAGATAACTGGATCCGTTCACGAACAAAAAAGGTGTTCTAAACCTTTCGCAAGTCAAACTGCTTGATTATTCATCGCTTTACGTTGTCTCACTAGTTTTTCAACTCGAAGTCAAATTTGTACGATGCGAATTACTTACAAACGCGTGCTTCTCTTGTCCCCATCGGATCTTTACACAGCTGAAATGTTTTCTCGGCGAACAAATAATCACATAGAGTTCCGGGCAGCAGATAAGCAAGAATGTAGGCCTCAGAGAATTTTCGTTTGTTTTAATGGTGTAGGAATGTGAGGTGTACCAGGGTTTCATCGAGTATCTTCTTGAAAGATTCAACAGTTGGTTCACAAATGATATGATTTACTGCATAGTCTGACTGCAGATTATCGGCGCTAGCATTCCTGTCGACACTGGAATCATTAACGTCAAACAATGTTCCTCAAGGCGTATATTGGGTGATAAGGTGGGCAACAGTCGACATGGATGGTTTAGATTCTGCAGTATTTGGTTCGCTAAAATCAAGCCTCGAATTCGGCGGTACTGAGCAGAATCTAGTTTTAATGACCTTAATCTCTCCTCATAGGTGGGGCAATGCAATCCCTTGACCACTTCGGTGGTCATCCATTGTGGGCGCTCAAGCATCTTACGATCACGTTGCAACCATAACCTCCAAGCTTGGATGGCGTACTCTGTGCACGGTTGCATGTACGCTGATAGCAAACGTGGGAACAGTGTTGATTCAAACCGACCAAAGACTCGTCTAATTAAGCCGACATTGTTAACAGCAACGGACGAAGCCTTAGTGCAGTTGATTGAGCAGCTTAAATCCTCTTGAAGAACAATATCTAGGTCTAGGAATTTGGCAGCTTCTGATTGCCGAGCAAATACGAGAATCTTTTCTTGTGGTGTAGGGATAGGAATTTTCATCTGGAGCCATGGAATTTGATGTCGTTCTCCGTAGATCATTGATAAACCTCGTTAAGTGTCTTTTGAAGTGCTAGCGAGCCCTCGGGTTCTGTTACTGTATTCCAGATTTTGGTGACTTCTGGAAACAATAGTGCTTTTGGCCCTAAAACATTCAGTAGATCATTTATGATTGCGAGGAAATGTTGGGGACAAAGTACAGACCTTTGTGGCTAAGGATAAGGAATCAGTAACACGAACTGATGTGATGCGTTGTCGGAGGAATGCTTCCATCCAACTCCACAGGAAACCTCAAATGACGTATTTGTAGAACTTCTGTAACTTAATTAATCGATTCACTCGACCAAACTTTTCCGAGAAGTCCAAGTAAATCACACACACACCCGCATCCCGTTTATCGACTATTCTGGTCCACTCATCTCAAATAAGCATGAATTTGTCTCTGTATCATTTAAAATCTCGGTCAGATATCACGTGAAATTGTCCATAGTGGGAACAGAGTAACCTAGTTGCAGTTACAAGTATCATGCACGTACCTTTTACAATTTTAAAGCACACCTCCAATTTCTAGACCTCCAGTTGCTTGTGAATGAGGACATTGGTTTTATACCTAACCCTGCCCGATCAATCCTAAAATACGCGTGACATGTAAATGCATGAACATTTACTCGGGCGATTGCGAGTTGTGGTTGCTGTTGTCGTCGTCGTTGTTGTTGTTGTTTTTGTTTCTATTTCTGTAGTTATTATTATTATTATTATTATTAAACTGATCTCTGAGCACAAGAACCGCGAGTTCAGCGTTTAAACCTATTCGTGAGTACGTGCATAGTAGATTTACTCGTCAGTACAGAGGTTGGCATTGGTAATACTGTCGCCAAGGAAAACTGCATTTCTAAATGGGAGAAAGAGAATAGAGGTGTCCGTCTGTATACCCATAGTCGGACTTCAACGGACCTGAGGCACAACATACACAGAGACATATGCGACGCGAGTTGAACATGTCAGCTCGCATTACTCACCAGTGGGACACAAAAGGGTGCTGTGTTTGGATCAACCGCAACGAGAGACAAACAAAAGCTGACAAAAATTTTTGATTGACGACATTTTGACCCACTGGGAAGGTTTCTTTTCATGTCAGTTCACAAATGACGGAGTTTTGATTGTTCTCGGAGGGGAGGAAATTGTGTTTGTGATTGCGTGTGTGTGTGTTTATGCGTGTGGTAAATAAATGAGGGCATGGAACATGTGCTTGAAAGAAGAGGTTAGAGAGTTAAGAGTGAAGATGGGAGATTTTGAGGTATGGAGTGATTTAATGTTGCGTTTAAATAATTTGGTGAAACATCTCGACCAAGCCGAAGCGGCTAACCCCTGGACTGGTTTATTGAATGTCTTCATTGCAAATGTTGGTGTCTCATATCGGATTCCACGCGTCGTGTGCTTGTTGTTTGGGAAAAGGGAAAAACTCACAGAGTCAGGTCTGAACTGTGGAGCAGGGTGGTCAGCTACCTAGATGCTTTCTCTAGCCAGAAAATTGTCAATTGCCAGTGCCTTATCATGACGGAATAAGATTACTCTTGCTCAAGTCCTTGGAAGACGCCTAGAAATAGCCGCCAGCACCTTCAACAGGTAGTGGGTAGCGTCCCAGTCTCTGGTGACTGTGCTTTGCTGTACGAGCCGTATAGCAGCTACATGACCGGTGTTGACTATGAACACAGCCACCATCTGCTTTGCCACACTGTGCGTCGCGTCGGAATTTCTGTGGGGGTGCCCCACCAAACGGCGCCTACTGAACCGATTTTTGCTTGGTCTCTGGGTCGAAACTCTACACCCCGGTTTCATCACCTTGGATGATCTCCGAAACTGCATTAGAAGGTCCACCATGAAACCTCCCACGCATAATGCGGCACCCAGTTCACTCAAAACTGCTTTCTATTCCTCATTGTGCTGATGGGGAAACAAAGCGTGCGCAAATCTTTCTGAGGCCGCGCATCTCATGAAGGATGGTCCGAATTGATCGTGACGAGATCCCGAAGGCTTTCGAAAGCTGTGCCACCGTCACCCGCGCATTCTCCTCCACCATCGCTTGCACAGCTGTGGTTGACTCCCCAGGTCAACCACATTGTGTCTCATCATCCAGGAACCACCGGCTACGCTTGTATTCCGCAAACCACTCACGCACATTGCTTCTCGAAGGCAGCTCACCAACGATCAACACTCTGCTGCTAGTACCGTTGCTGCTACAACTCGTACTCGTGTACTGGGTATCGGGAAACATTTTTCTCAGCCCTCGACTGAATCAACTTTAATTCTTCGATTCGTTTTAGCTTTGATGGGACATGACTGTCTCAAGCATAGCACAAGCTCATGCACGTTGTGCATTTGAGGTTCAAATCCCTGTCATGGACGGTTGAGAACGAAATCCGAACAACTGTGTAACGAGATGAACGGACGGTAATGTGTGCGGATGGAGACTGGATAATAGTCTATCAATCGCGTTGAAAAACACAATTGATCACATGAAAGTTATTGTGGTTTGTGAAAATTGATAATGACTTGAAACAGTTTTCCTTTTGAGCCGCGGATCTCGAGTTCAAACCCATGGGAAGGACAATGAATTTGCACTCTTGGTTTTATTCCCGAATGTACGGCTGACTGGATGAACGCAGAGGTGTTTTTGACGGATGATCAGATAAATTGGAAGATATTGACGGTAAAATCTTGCGGAGTCTGTGGAATTCCGGTCGCGTTTTTCGAAATTGGACAACTATTTGCGATAGATACACTTCATATATATCAATTCAGCAATTTTGCAAGGTCAGATGCTGACCTACAATTCCCGCATTATGAATCCCCTCTGTGTTTTCGCGAATGACCTCCCAATTTCAGTATTTGTTCATTCCGTGAGGTATCATTACAAACGGTTAAGAAATAAGCATCAGGTAACAATAATAAGCACCGCGCTGGCGAAGTTCTATCAATGGAATGACAATTCCGTCCATTTGTTTGAGTAACATTGTCTCATTTGTGGGAATAATCGATGACGTCCAAAATATGGTGCATCAAAAACAATGCAAACGTGTGGGAATCATTTTACTCCAGGATAGCTGGTTACACCCAGATATTGAGGATGATTTTGTCGGACTGGACGGCTTTAAATATTTTCATGAGTGATCGGATTGTTCAATCTGGCTACAGAGGTGGCGGAGTGGTTACTTTCGTTAATCGAATTTGGTATAAGAACACTCATTTGATTTTTTCCTACTCAAATGGCAAAAATTATTGTACTTTTCTTCACCGTAAGCCCAGTAGATTTCGCTTTAATTACTTTGAGAATATATATATATATATTTATGTATATAGTCCCTAATACATTCGCTCTGACGTAACGCTGTTTGCTGACACTATAGTAACACAATTCGCCACTAGTATTGACCAATCGTTTTGCATTACCGCTGGAGACTTCAGTCACTTTCATACCTCCTTTCTGACTTATCTAGGCTTGGTGATCGTTGTCAATTTTCCAACCCGTACCAATGCCTTTCATGATGGAATTTGGTCCCAATATGTTTCATGTTCTTAAACGAGCCCCAGTTAGCACTTCCGACCACTGTATCATTCTTCGTTACCCCAAAATATACTGTCAAACTAATCACTGCCTTCATACACGACTGTGATAATCCAGGCCTACGAGATGACGCCTACCCTGGAGAGGCGCGTGACAATTTCAGGATATTGGCGATCAAGCAAATTTGAATGCTGACGTCGATGACACGCGCATGGCTTCTGAATACACGTCATCGGTGGGTAGTGCCAGCCAATCCAAGACAATGCAGATAGAAGCAAGATTATGCAAGCAGTACTCCAATCCAACTGGTGGAAGCCCAAATAGCCAATAATCTCCCTTTGTAAATATTATTTAATCACCCTCATTTCTTCCAATAAACGAACTAGTTACTGCCAGTCCAGTGGCCTTTTTGTCGCATCTCGTTCTCGTGGGATATTGCTAACCCGTGCCATTGCGGTCCAGTACTTCTGCGATCCAGTCCGTGATAGCTGATTATCGATTCGGGTCCTGTGATTCATATTGCGTGGTTGGCGTTCCGAATTTCGTGCGTAATACTTATACTACTACAATCATTACAATTGTCCCGTGGCTTTTCCTTTCAAGCTTCGTTTGCTTTTACGCCCGATTCTCGGGAACAGCCACCTTCCATTAAAGGCTGTTTTGAGTGATGCACGGACTGAATCTACCGCCGAATTTCCTACTGGTTGCCTTGATAGTCCTATCTATTTGGTCGTCTTTCGAAAGCACATTTCGGAGTAATCTGGTTTACAATCGCTTAGAAGTGAATCACTCTTTAAATTCGATGGAAATGTTTGTGATAATCGACAAAGAGCACTGGGCAGCTATTTCGGGTTTCGGGTTTGGGACTCGTCAGCAGTGCGTACTTTTTGTGTCCCTGTCAGAACTCGAATCGCGATCAGTCGGATCGGGACTTCAAACCCTTACTCCCGATCTACACGGCCGACGGTCGTCACCTTGTACGAATGATTTAATCAATTTTAGAGTATCAGGCGTGGATTAGCCCATTCGATTGTTCAGAGGCACCAGGCATTCTTGATGTTTTTGGATGTGGGTTTCACGCCTCGGGAGATCGGTAATTCCCCACGAGATAAAACATAGAAATGCGATGGAAATGTTCGTGATAACCGACAAAGAACACTGGACTCAAGACCATCTAGAGTGTCTAGTGCCTCTGAACAATCGAATGGGCTAATCCAAGCTTGATACTCTAAAAAATGAATCATTCTTTGTTGACCATATATCACGAATCAAACACATTTTCGTGGAGCGGGGTGAGCAGCCATTCAAAGTACCGACCACATCCTATACGTCTACATCTACCGTGACGAATGAGCAATTGAGTGTGTGCTGAGACGTTTTGAATGTGCACAATGCCTCCATGATTACTAATAAGCTGCATAGAATAGAGGTACATTGTTCGTCCTAGGTTAGCGTTATGGACTTATAAGGTGATCTCAGTAAATTAGATCAGAACGAAAAACACCAATGGTTTTACTTCTTTTGTTTAATGAGTAAACACAAACACATACACTTACGATCGACTTTGAAGAAGGGAGCTGTCCGTCATACAAAGGCAGCCCAGGGATATATATATATATATATATATATATATCGGACTGAAGGGTGACATTGGCGACATTCCATGTCACGACCTCTGGGACGCTATTTTGAAAATCTTAACCATTGTATTATATACACAACCCTAAAATGCCCACTGAATTGCACGCGCACTCGTGTACATTTAACTAAATCAATATAGTCCCACAGAACTCATAATGAGAACATAAATTAGCAAACAAGCTCGATAAACTTCGGGTATGTCTACAGTTGAGGGGTAGAGTGCCCGATTCTACCGTCTTTTTCCATATTTACTCTTTAACGTGGAGCAAAGTATGTTGGCCATAAGACCAGGCCTCTGTCCGAGCGCATCACCCCGCGTGGTTGCAAAGTGGGGCATTTAAGTCAATCACAAGTGCGATCGTGCCGCACCTTGTTCACACTAATCAGACATTGTAAACGTGACCGAAGCGTTCCTAATCCGTGTATAGAATAAATATGTATCAAGATTTTCTAGCTCCGCACTGCACACAGACATTTTTGACCAACACATCTAAACGGAAGTCTCAAATACTGCCCGCAGGGAACAGATCTGGATTGCTTCAACCGTTTGATTGGTCCCACAGAACACTGAGAACAACAACGACAACAACAGCGTGCCGAACAAGTTTGTTTTCAGTTATTCCTAATCATGCCGTTGCATGACAATTCATGNGCCCACTTCATGCGCCCACGGACACGTGTGCAATCACTTGAGCTCTTCACACTGTGATCATGTACACACACACACACACACACACACACATTTTGGCGGCCAGAGCTGAACCATTCGCGCTCGCCAGTTCTCATTCACTTTTAGTTCTTCTTGTTAGTCATAATCAAAACGAGCTTGTTCACCAAGCTGTTGTTGTTCTCAATGTGTTCTATAGAATAAGTTTGTGGTACGCATCGGCAAGATGCGACATGACTGCACTCGTGATTGACTTAATCGCTCTACTCCGCAACCACGCAGGGTGATGCTCACGGAGGCGCTCGGACAACATAATCTGCTCCACAAGAGCAAGTGAAACAGTAAATACAGAAAGAGGTAACAGATTTGGGCACTCTATCCTTAAAGGCATTCTAGCCACAGCAAAAGCAGTTTTTATCCNTTTCTGTGCGCTTCGAACACAATTTGTGCAAGCACTCAAGCTTTCATGGCCGGATTGCCGACAAGTGACCTGTCATGAAGCATCGGAGCAAATGATAAGTGGGGACCAATTATGAAACAAACTGTCGAATACGTTAATTACATTCCCTTTCTTCCTTGTAAATCCTTCTCTGTCGCTATAGTCGTATTTATTGTATTTTGTAATGGCACGATTAAGACACACTGAAAACGAGCTTGTTTGCCAATTGGTGTTCTCAATATAAAATCAATATACAGAGAAACCGATTTCAGTTTGGAAGCAATTTCGACAGTGTTCTGTTGTTTTTCCCTGGCATCGTGCAAACTGACTTTCGGATTTGCCTCATCATCATCATCCGAAACGCACGTGCAGAATTCATTAGGGTTTTTGGCACATCAAATGTTAGGGGCCCAGAAATGAAGCAGCCAACACACACACACACACTGGGCCAATGTGGCATCTGCAAAACATCTACTCTACCGCTTAGAAACCCGTTTGACAAGCACACACACTCCTAGTGACATATGATCGGTTTCTGGGGCGTTAAGTAACAGAACTGACACGGGTGAGGTAACGCGTTGGCAGATGTTAACAACTCTATCCATCTGTCAGGCCATGATTGAAACAACGAGCGAGAGAGAGAGACTGGCCAACAAGTTTTCATTCCCGATTCTCGCATTCCTCTACGCTGAAACATATAAGTGCCTTTTTTTTCTAGATAAAATTGGAGAACCTCGGTGAAGAAAATAACAATAAAAAGTCACTTGTATGAGCAACGGAATACAGGATACCGTTTCGATTAACATGCCAAATTTAAACTGATCAATCGAAATGTTGAGCACAGCACAAGTTTCAGGCAAATCAGAGAAAAATGTTTGTTGAATTGATGACATGGCAGAATGCACTCCCACTTTCCACCGATCAGTGAAAAAAATTCGATCACACCGTTTGATGGATCTAGTCGAGAATGCCATTGAAATGGGAGACCAGACAAAGTCGCTGTCAAGGTTTCGAGATTACTATTGGTTGCTCTCTATGGTATAATGAATTCCTCTGGACCGTTGTCTGTGATCGATAAATGCTCGTGCTATACAGTGTGTCACTGATCATACTTTCCAACAGGTATGTCAAATGCCACTTAGAGTTTGGGGTGTAGACTTTTTCATCATCCAAGCTTGTTTGTTCAAGGCGTGTTTGTAACCCTGTATCTCACGGTGTCGATGGAGATTGAGTGCATGTCTGGGGCTGTCACGAGAGGAAAGTGTCTATCGAGATGAATATACAAATCTTCAGCGTTATTTGGGACTACCTTAAAAGAAGGAGAGAATTGTATGTCACAAGAGATTATCAAAAGATCGGTGGCGATACGACTCGAAAGGTATTTTTTATTGTGAAATTAGATGGGGTGGTTGTTGTTTTCCCTTTAATGAGGTAAATAAGAACGTAGTCAATTGGGTAGTACGTTTATCATGGTGGGCACACATGTAGCCGGTCCAATGGCTGGTAAGAAAACAGGAGCGGGAAACACGTAGACACGCAGACAGACAGACCAACAAACAGGTCACATGTCACAGGACATACGAATGCGCTCATGTAGGCATTCAAACAGTCAACGAATCAATCACCGCGGACAGTTTTACTACTAACACCTGATTGGCTGGAGCCGATCGATACTGTACTATAGTGTAAGTCCGTATGGCATGAGTGCGTGCGTGGTAGCAGGCAGTACCCGTCAATCAATCGATCAATCAATCCGGTATGCATGAGAGATGTGTATCAGTCAATTGTAGGCCACAACAGTGGTCGAGGGAGTTGACTTAACGACGTCTTTGTCCCATGGAAAGTGTAGATCACAGTTCAAAAAAATTGTTTAAATCACGAAGTGACCCGTCCCAAATGTGCAGAAGAATGTAATTTGATCAAAAGCAATTTACAAACTGAGTCTGCATAAAACATGATCCCGGATATCCCGTTGCGTGTGTACGTGATATTCCGTCAGATGGATCACAGAACTACGTACTGTTTGCGGAATTGAGGTGTTTATTCTCTGCCACTTGTTTGTGCGCGTGGCAATAAAATTTGAAGGTGATCCAACGTCCCTTTCACACAAAGGACTAATATAAAAATAGGGAGCACCGTAGAGATGTGGTATCGCTTACCGTACGAAAAACGGAACAGAGCACCATTGTCGTACACACATGACCCAGTACAAGTTACAATTTCGTACCTCTGGACTTCTCAGCTACCTTCCTTTTGTTACAACAATCGGGTTGAGGGGGTTAGGAATTTCAGAATTCCTCATTTTTCAATAATCAGTAATCCAGTAACTCCCCCCGCCCCCTACCCCGCCTCTCTACACGAGTGACCGGAGGCGGAAAGGATACGTACCGTTAAACAAAAATAGAGCTACTTGTAAAACAGGAACGGAATCAGTCAAGCTTTTTAACTCTAAAATATTCACCTGCCCTTGAGGGAACGAGGAGGCTTCAAATTTTCTGACCGTTAAGTATATTGTTGGACCGATTCCCACCGAATAAGTCCAGGGGACTGGAACTGATAGCCACTATTTCTATACTTTCAGCCACTGCGTGACAAGATCGCAAAGGAATCTACTTGAATTTGTTTTTGGCGTCCAGGCTTCGGATGCAGCAGGGGGTGGGTGGGTGGTAGTCGCATTAGCAGCAATTGTCTATACTTGCTGCTGTTTGTCTATCCATCGAACCGGTTACTTGATTCGAGGCAGCATACGGGTGAGATTAATTTTGGAAATCGAAGCAGGTAAGAGATTCCGGATCACCAATCACAGCCGCAACTGAGGCACAGAATGGCATTAACGCTTGTAAGCTGGACTGTACTGTCAACGAGATGCAGAATAAAAGCCACAGAAGTAGCATTTCGTTTACTGAATGATAATCAAAGGATTCAATAACACGTATAAAGGAGTTTTATTGGTTATCCACGTTGCCACCAATCGTCTGCTTGTATTGCTGATGCCATACAGCTTCCATCTGGAACTCACGATTTCTGATTGGTCGTCACGATTGGCCTGTGGTGTGTGACGCTTCGCTCCGTGATTGGTGTTACCTTATAGGCCAGAATCACCACAGCAATAAAGAGATTGTCTGATCATCGGAGTATCATCGCGCTAGTAACATGGATGAACAGGGATCAAGAGAATGTCGGCGAATAAACTTCAACGACAACGGGAGAGGATGCACTTTATTTGTTTCATCGGTATTGTTATGTCGCAAATCAAGAAGGTAAATGAGTACACAACGAATGAAGCAGTGAGTTTATTGTAAACAGCAAATATGCAGTCGGCTCACACACCGGGGAAACAGACAGGAACGATTAATGTGTATGAAGGCGGGCAGGCAGGCCGACACCGTCTCAAACGTTTCACTACATCCGAATGCTGTCATGCCAGCATTCAAATAGTCAGCCAGTCGATCAACCAATTTGACCACAGGAAAGTATGGACACAAATCAGTCAGTTGTAGGTAATAACAGGTTTGCTCTTCTCAGTCGACATGATTTGACCCTTGTCATTCTTAACTAACCTATATTTTGGCTTCAATATTATCATGACTTAGACAGTTAATTGCTTTTTTCATTCTCACTGTTCCTTCCCGGTTAAAGCACATACTATGCACGACCCATTTTCCGATTTATCTTACGTAACATCATCCCGCTTGCTCTCTCTCTCTCGCTTACAACTTTGATCAACGGTTTATTCAGTCGATTATTTCATTTGAACATTTTCCTCTCTTCATGATTCGACAACATTAACCTCTGCCAGCCTTGTTCTGTTTGATTGCCTTTCTCTAATCGGTATACAGTGAGCTGTCATTGGCCTATCGGAAATCTGTACTATGCTTAGCTTAGACCGCCTCTCGCGTCTTATTTGAAATAAAGTTCTTCGCAAACACTGTCTGCACATTACACTACCTGTTATCTCACAAAATGTGAATTGTGGATTATGCGCGTTAAATCTATGACCACACGAACCAAGCTAATGATTGAATTTGTGGAATACGGTGATAATCTCCTCTCCTCCTCAATGTGCTCAAAAACAATGTGTGCGGACAATTGAAGTTCTCTGCCCCCCCCCCCGTACATACACACACACACACAC
>UZAN01058588.1:0-11952 GCA_900618425.1 Echinostoma caproni
TTCCGTGTTACTCGATAGCCCGGTATGTATCAGGTAGAATAACCGGTTAACCAAGGGAAAGTAAATTGTTCCCTTAAATGCACCGGAAGTTTAACCTGATTACGCACGTAAATGTCTGAAAGCGAAAGGCTTAGCAAGCAAAGGTATAGCACTGAACTCACGCACCGTTTAAAGTGAAGTTACTTCACCGGAGGCAGCAGTGACTTAAACAAAGCTGAAAGACCTAGCTGAAGAAGCGATCTCAGGATTTCGAACATCCTGGCGGAATCTATGCTACAAAGGAGAAGGATGCACGAGCGAATCCTCCAAGCAAACAATGCCTGTAACCATGCGAAAGCGTACATGCGGAACAGGCAGACCAAAGATGGTGACAACTCTCGAGCATGTTACACTGTTGGTCTGAAGCCACTACAATAGCAATACAGTGAAGTGCTGCACGTACCGCTTGATGAAACGACTTGGACAGTGTGAATCTGTGCTGAGTCGGGTAGGTTACTACTCAAGTTTAATCAAACAACCTTCACCAAACCAGTGTGAATGGAGAATTCAATGGAATTCATTCCGTTCTCAATTGAGAACATAACCTTGAAAAACTAAAAATGTGTTTCTTTTTCAGGAACGTAAATAAAGAGAGTAAGATAATTACGGAATATAACAACTTCAAACATAGTTTTGTCTGACCCTCAATATTGAGCAAATAGTGGTTCGAAACAGTGAAATTTGAAATTTCAGGACGTGTTCTACCCGAGGATTGACTTGCAAGCGAGTTAGATTTGTTTCTGAGTGATCCGTTATGTTTAAGTATTCAAAATATTGTTCGTCAAGTAAAAAAAGTGACGCGTATTTGCTTAATCTTTACGATCTTTGTTCATAGATATATTGATATACATGTAGGATATGTTAAATATGTATTCTTAATTAACATGCGATGGAAATGTTTGTGATAACCGACAAAGAGCACTGGACAGCTGTTTCGTCTTGTTTGGGACTCGTCAGCAGTGTGTACTCATTGTGTCCCTATCAGGACTCAAACCGCAAACTTTCGGGTTGGGACTTCAAATCCTTATCCTTCTGAGCTACACGGTCGACGGTCATCACCTCGTGGGAATGGTTCAATTAATTTTAGAGTAGAAAGCTTGGATTAGCCCATTCAATTGTTAAGAGGTTAATCCAAGCTTGTTACCGTAAAAACGTATTGGTAATTTCAGTTACCAATACATAATTACTAATATATACGTATAAATAACGAAATTACGTCCTACACATGTGACATAATAATACTATTTTTCAGATTTGCAGTCGACCCCTGAACAGCGATCATAGATCAAAGTTTGAGTTTATTGATCGACTTTTCAAAGTGCACTACATTTGAACTCATCTAATTCATCCACTGAATTTGATTTGTCTTGCAGAATAACAAAATGTGAACCTATCGGTTGAAACTTATTGAAAACCTGTTGTTTTTCATGTAGAAAATAAAATCTCATCGGCATATTCCGGTTCTGATTGATCAATGTGCTTATGGTGCATGTCTGACCCCAAGTATAGTATTGCAAATCATGAGCAATTTAAAGTTATAAAAACGATTTAATTTATCTTGTGCCTCCCAATCAGTTTCAGATTTTATAACCATTTCCCACGCACATTCTTTCAATGATTTCGGCTGTTTAGTTGGATAAAATAGCAGAATAAAGATTTCAATGTTAAGAGCAGAATCAATACAAAAATGGAGGATTCACATAGATTAAGATTGTGAGCCAAAATATCCCAGCTTCTGGCCAATTTTGTCCGGCAATTCATGCGCTCAGTTTCAGTTGAAACAACCATTGGTGNGCATGGTTTTGGTTGCTGTTTTTGGCTACCCATTTGGATGAACAGAAGGAGAAAGGCAGGAGAGTTGAAAGTACAGTTAAATAGAAAATGGAGTTCCAGTGGACTAATGTTGTAATGTTGTTTACGACGCCCTTTTAACTCAGTGTCCCTAACCGACGGTTACGATCATCCCGAGGTCTCTAGCCAAGGAGCCTAACGGGACCTTTGTGACCGAGTATCTTTGTTAAGGTCTTCGTACTCTCATGCCAGGTCTTAGCTTGGCCACCCTTCCCTTTTTTCACCCAACGTCCGCCTCGGCAAGCATCACTCGCCGCGGCAACCTATCTGGTGACATGCGTAACACATGCCCCAACCAACGCAATCTATGGTGGTCGACCACTGGCTCTAGTGAGCGATCGCAGTGGCCTAAAATTCTGCGCTTAATCTCATATACTACTCATTATAAATATATATACATCTATATTTAGATTGCGTCCGTTGGTAAACCACAGAATAAATTGCAAGTTTTGAAGCTTCATCAACCACGCAATTCAAGTTTATTTACCTTGAGGACTCTCATTCATGTGAGTTCAAAAGTTTTTGTCTAGCGATATATAATATCCGCCCCGTATCAAAGACGACTAATGAGGAGTCTAGTTGTCCAAACCACTTCACTGCTCCAGGTTTGTTCTCGAAATTCTGTTTCTATTTATAAAAAAACGAGGAAGTTCCTTCAATAACATGGCGCAAGAGTAGATAGTGTACTAAACGATAAAGATAAAATCTGGCTTGTTCATCGGGTCCCCGTCAACAGTCGTTCGTTTGAGGATTGGCTCTATGGCTCCATAGAAGGCGTTATCAAAGGTTACTTATTAATAACCTATTCATATGCGCTGAACCCTGCACTCCTGATGCACAAAAGAAGCCATTCTACGACAAACTTGCCAAACTCATCCAGTTAGGCCCATGCGGCAATTTAGTTGTACTGGTATGTGGTCTAATCGTCCAATCGGAAAGTCGATCACTTCAAAACCTTATCTCGTAAAATGTTTCACTCTCCCCGCCTAACGAACAGTTAGTATTATTCAACTTCTTCAGTTTTATGCACATCTTCAGATGTTCCCTTCTGGTATCAATTATAGACAAAGATCTCGACGAACTACAACAACATGGTGCTCCGGTTCAATGGGTAAACTGACCCTAATTGACCGGTCAACCACCATTTCCAAGCCTCAATGCAAAATTGGAAGCCATGTTTGCCGATTGCATTGAGTTTGATCAGGCACTAGTTTTGATGCAATTTGCACTTCGACTTACCGATCACCGTCAATAGCTACACACTCGGTTGGCTCGTCAGTGTTTGCCTGATCTAGCTCACCATGAGAAAGGAGCTAACTTGCATGTTAACAGTTCTGTCACTTGAGAGTAATATATGCGCAATGCGATCAGATTAGATATGCAACGCATTGATGGGTAAACATCGCTTTTGATTCTGAGCCTGAGTCCTGTCCAAGCCAATAGGTCTCTCGGGAACCATCAACCATGATGGAGAAGTGGCAAACGCTAACCCAGCAGAACCAAAACAAGTATGGATCGCGTCCACAACGACTGTTAGATAAGAGTACGAAAAGTTATTGACCAAAATTGATGGTAGAAGGGAATAAGCGCTACCTCGTGCAATAATCACAGACTTTTTGGGCTAATGTGTAACATCTCGCAGGGCCGATATGATCCCGGTTAGAGAACAAAATAGCAATGAAACTGAACTGGTCATTCGCAGTTAGCGACAATGGGACAGAGTACATTCACCGGTAATTCAGTTGACCCAGTGCGTAGTGCTATTTTACTCTTGCCGTTTCAGAAGAAGCTGTGTGGGAGTGATCATGTGAGATTCGAGCAAAACTACAAGTACGAGCTTGTAGCTGGTCTCTGAAGAAAGGATAGGTAATTGGACCTAACGGCTCCCCATTTTCATCAAGATAAGAGAGCCATAATTTGTTTACTGCATCATATCTGGTTGCATCAGTGCATCCATTCATCCTCAGACGAATTATTGATCAGTTTTGTTTTCACCAACGATTTCGTAATGACCGCTGGAACCACGGTGGGTTGCTAGCTTCTGTAATAATTTACCGCCCAACACGATTGAGAAAAATGAATATCTAAGAATTGCAGGCAAAATTTCGAACATGAAGTTGAAGTTGATGAGAAATTCACTAGGTGATGCACTTGAACTATGCCTCTCTATGGCGATCCTAGCCTACGGGATAACGTCAGCTATGCGCCTGTGCGTTTCAATTTATGGACAACGAACCACAAGCAAATCGTACCGACCAATCAGAAGTCGTGCGACCCAGACAGAAGCTGTATGACGTCAAGAATACTAGCACGCGATTGGTGGATACTTGTACAACCAATGAGCTTCGTATGTACGTGTTATTTTATCCCCTTGATTTCTTCCAATAAATGGTCTGCCACTTCTGTGATCTTTGTCATGCGTCTTGCTCACGGATGATACCAGCTTGCAAGTGTCAGTGCGATTCGGTGTTCCAGTTGCGTCCATGATTCGTGATTCGTTCTATTAGTAATTCGTGATCTACTACTACACTTG
Source organism: Echinostoma caproni (assembly GCA_900618425.1). Taxonomy (NCBI): domain Eukaryota; kingdom Metazoa; phylum Platyhelminthes; class Trematoda; order Plagiorchiida; family Echinostomatidae; genus Echinostoma; species Echinostoma caproni. The sequence continues at coordinate 4,424 of UZAN01058588.1, forward strand.
CCCTTGCTAGACTATCACATTCTGTCGCATCATTTGGTATACGCTTTATAAAAAGTGTTGCGGCAAGACTGGGTGTCAGGTAGCCCTGCAGTTAAACTAAAAGTTGAGGAGTGGGTCACAATGCACTGTTCCTTCTACCTAGTCGGTTTTATGATGAATGATGATAGCACAGTCAAAAGAGGTGACCACAAGTCCATCTAAGACTTAAATGATGTTTATTGACCGGACCAACTTTGGTGTAGTAAACTTAAATTTGGGTGGAAAAAAGTAAGGAGTGGTTAAAATCAGACTTGGTAAGAGAGTATGAGAATCCTGAGCCGGGCAATCGCTCACATAGGCCGAGTTTGGTTGCCTGGATGGGGATAATTGTAATCCGTAGTTAGAGACACTAACCGATATGGTTAGGTGTCTCAAACAGTCAGGCCTGGTGCATTCACTCATTACCTTTGCAGTCTCAGTTCAAGTGAATTCTGTAATTTCTCATTGACTCTGGTTGCAACATTTTTTCATCCTTCCTTTTGCCCTATTATCTAAATGGGTAGTCATGAGATAGCTAACATTGCACGCAAATGCTGCTGTATGAAGGTAACCACTGATTCATGGTGAGTATCCAAAACTCTATGTGGAATATATATCCCACTATATTTTTGGTGACGTAATCAGTCCGAGCATCTAACCCGTTGTGTGAGGGTAAGGTAAGACGTTTTATAGGCCAAACTATTGAAGTCCCTGATTGGAGATACTAGCCTTAGCTAATCGTAAAAATGTGAAACCCCACATCAATAGGTCTCACAAGATAACCCTATGGTAATGACTATTGTTTGGAGTAGATTCAGCCAAATGATGAAGATTTCTCAAACAACCTCCAAATATGCACATTGTAAGACCCATTGGTTTTATGCGTATGTTAGGATTTTTATTCCCAGGTCAAAAGGTTTTCCGTGTTTCAGACGGCACTTGTAAAGAAGGTAATCGTAAAGGTTAACAAAATTGAATGCACGCTTCACCAAATGCGTATTTGGGTATACGGGTTCTCACGAAATCGTATTGTTTCTATGCAAATGGGCTAGCCGATAGACAGCTTAGATGATGTGTACATTCTTGAAGAATAATTGCGTAAAACGGAGGTCTAGTACAATTCTTACGACGTTTGAAGCGAAATAATGCATAATAATTATATATCTTTCTTTATCTTTATTTAAAGGTTACATAGACAACCTTCACTGAATGTATTCGAGCAATGGTTCACAGTTTATTTATACACATGTCTTCAAATAGGCTGCCACGTCGAGCGATGCTTGCCGAGGCAGGTAGTGAGTGGAATAAAGCCAAGGGCGTTGCAAACCAAGAACTGGCACGAGGATATAAAAATCTTAACCAAGAGACTCGGACACACAGTTCCCGTTAGGCTCCCTGGCTTGAGAGACCTCGGGATGATCGTAACCGGTGGCCAAAGACACTGAGTAACATGGCTGAGTAACGTAAACTATGGCTTTTGTGCATCTTCTCAGTTTCTTTGCAATCTTAGTTCACTGAAAGTGTCCCTTTTCTCTTCGATTTCATTTTAAACCTTCCTGTCTTTCTGCTACTGTTCATTCAAATAGGCACTAAGAGACATCAACCGAAACTGGTGGCACAGAAGTGTATGATTAACGCTTGTACAAACTGAAATTGAGATGAATTCAACTCAACTGGAAAGGACTGTTCTATCATCATTTACAGTTACGACTGTTATCCGTGATGAGTTAATAATTTTAGTCTGCCTTTAAAAGTCAGTTTGATGCACAATAAGAGCTGTTTGATGGGTAAAATATGTTTGCCATGCCGTGGATTCTTTAGCGAACATGCTAGTTGAATAATGAAGAGATTTGTTCAACTTACTAAACAAAAATGAATTTTTCTTTCATTTTCTGCCTATGTTTAAATAGATATATATCTTTAAATGTTACACAGCTGCTTAGTATTGAACTGATGTTTTGCCATCCTGTAAGATAGTAAGCTCTGGTAAATTGCAGTGTGAAGTAGCGATATTCTATAGATGCATGAATGGATCATTTATAGATGACCAGAGCGAATAATCATTTTCCGAGCTATTTTGTAGATACAACTACCTACCATGCAGTCACAGTGTTGCACTTTGTGCTCCCTGTTTGTTCTAAAATTTCCACTTTCTAACTAAATCCTAAAGAATCTAAAGGATAAGATTTCAACTTTTTTAAAATCATACAAATTCATTACAATCAGATTATGTTATTTTTATATCCAGAACAATTCGTTAAAGTGGTCGTTTGTTTTATGTAATGAACTCCAAGGGATTAATGTTGGAAGCTCATAATTGCACCATCATTTGCCAGTGCGCTGTGTGTTATTGTTGGCCGCTGGTGATCTTCTACCAATCTTTATTGTATAACCGGTCATCTATTTGCCTAATTGTTTATGAGATGCCTAATTCTTCTCTTTTTTGTCGTAAAATTACCTCGTAGAGCAAGTAAACGGATCATTTATCGCATATTCCAGGTATATTAGTCGACTCAGAGCCCTGAACAACAGCCTAAGATTCGAATGGACAAAGCAGTCTACGCATACCAACAACTCGATGGTTAACAAAATTACTATTCCCCAATTATAATCAGATCCCTGTCCGAAAACTACGTTCGAATTAGGTTATGTTAATTTTCATGATTTAATTGCGATTGAAAAACAAAGCATGTCGCAGACTAATGTGCATTACACCGATACGTAATAATAGAATTTTATGTGATTAAAAAATCTACAAGTAATTTTGTTAATAGTTTCTGTCAGGAGAAATAGTTTGAGATAGAATGATATTCATTCATCGAAATTGATTCTTAAAACAGTAGGTTAGAACGGGTATAGTGTTCACTCTTAGATCATCCAGGCTCTGAAAGTGCACAGATCGTCCTACAATGAACCCATCTATCGCAACTGTTATGTACATCGTACAATGTTTAACAAATTCAAAGCAAGCTGAACGAATCCTTTATTAGGTCCTTGTCTAATTCCCTCTCATTGAATGCATCTAACTGTCAGGATTATGTATTTTCCCTGCTGGCAGACATAGCATATTCAGCTCTCACAGATAGGTTCCTCACCCTCTCTGCCAATCATGAATCCATACGGAAATCAACAATGGTAAAATATCTTGGTGTCACACAATCACACAATTTATCATGGTCACTGCATGTTCAAAACATATTCTATAAAGTTAGAAAGCTTTCATATTTCTCACTCCAAGTGAGAATATTTTCTGCTCCCCACAAGCTCATTGTTAGGTTTGTGAATGCATGCTTGCTCTTCCACTGATTGTATTGCTCTCCAGTGAGTTGAAGAAATACTTTTATTTCCTGGTGAGATATCTGAAACAAATCTCTAAATGTAGTGGCATCGTCAGGGATAAACTCACCGATTATATTACAGACAGGCACCTACAAGCATGTAAACATTTCATTGACAAAATGCTCTTAGACACCACCACCCATGACACAACAAATTTCCAAAAGCTATATCTACATTATCTATACATCCAATATTTCAACTTTTATTTGTACCTACCTCTTGCCGTAATTCTATTTTGCCATATCTAGCACGTCTACTCATTGGCAAAGGGAAAGGTTCCACAGAATTGTGCAATTGCTTGATTCATTGACAAACACAATAACTACTGCTTTCAGTTTCATTATGTATGATTTTGTAAATTTGAACCGACAAATATGGTGTAAATGCTAAACATAAACCCATCCGGGTGTGTAAAGTTACTATTGACTTGAATTGAATTACCTATTTGGTATAATATCATTTCAAATGATTATGGAATTCCTGAATCGTGCTCAACTTTGGTAGACGTTTATCGTGCATTTTCTATTGAGGCTAAGCTGTCTGCCAGTGTAACCAACATTGTTTTAAAGCATATTTGTTGACTATTTCTAGATTTGTTGAGCGACAGCCGAACGCTTATACTTACTCCCCGGATATTAAAGAACATATTCATGCAATGTGATAATTTATCTAAGCTTTGGATTGTTCAAAGTCGTTTATAACACCCATGCCTCTCTGGATTTGAAGACACCACCACGTTTACGAATCTTCATTAATGGATCAACTGTTTCTTTTGCAGTTCACGTAAATATCTGTGGCCTCTCATAATCAAATTGACACTTCAGTTGAAACTAACCAAACCTTTTGAGGGAATGAGTGAAAAATTTGGGAGGATGAACGTGAAACTGCTCCAAGCTAAGGGGTCTAGATGCACTGGTACAGTTCAGCAAACCACACTGATATTGAGAAACGTGTAATAAGAAACCATCTAGTTAACCTCCAAGAGGAGGTTCGAGGAGGAAACCACCATGGTGGCATACTAATTTGGGTAGGGTGATAAAGCGCCGAAATCAAAGCTAGAAAGCTTTTCGGATTCGTACATGGCCTGGAGGTAGTAAATCGGACATTGTAATGAGACAGTCTCGTTTTCTTAGAACAGGATAAAAAGGACTATGAGGTGAAACTCGCCAACTGAACCAAAAGGAACCAAAGCGCTACTAAAACTATGCCATGGTCAAAGATCACAACAAAAATATGATGGGATCCATACAAATGGGGAGGGGACACCTTCCTCAACGACCGGGGTTGCATTCTGTACACACGGTTAATCAAGGGTACTCGGCGACACTAGATTGTTCCTCCGCAACAGAGGAAATAAAATAAATGTACATGTTATAGGAAGCAGTTCGTTGAGTATTGGCCGAACTGAATGTAAATCGCAAGACCTAATGATTTCCAGCCCGCAATTGTAAAGCCAACTACGGATGAACTGACGGGACCACTAAGGGAGCTATACAAATTCAACCTGGATGACAGCATGCTATCCAGGGATTGGAAAACAGCTGCCGGTTTTGCCATTGAAAAGGGTGGGGCACAATTTCAGATTAAAAACTACGAACCAGTTAACCTAAAAAGTATTTTGTGCAAGTGCCTTGGAAGAATAGTGGGGGGGCCCACATTGCAAAGCACTTACTCGGAAATTCTATTTGCTAATAAACAAAACGGGTTTAACATAATTGAATTATGTTTTCTATGTGAAATAAACTTGAGGTTGGGTTGGGGTAAATATGTGGACGTCTGTTATTTGGACTCCTACGAAGCTTTTGATTCCGCCAACAACAGATTTCTGTAGGTTGAACTCAAACAAAAAGAGATAGATAGGGAAATCCCTAATTCGATCAGAGATTTCCAACTGGTCACATATGTGAATGGGAGAAAAATACCTTGTAAAGCCATTTCCGCTAGCAAAGTGCCACAGCGCTTGTTGCTCGGACCTTAACTGCACAGCATTCTATAGATAACTTGGTTGCCATCCTACTTTCGCCCTGTTTCATCTTTGCAGATGATGCCGAGATAGTGCGATAAGAAAGCAGACAAGAATTTCAGGATGAACTGCGTATAGAACGGAGTGGAGAATTCCGACGGAATGTGGACAAAAGCTATTTTACTTCCCCTTCTAAGAAGCGTCTGTCAATCAAGCTAGAAAGAAGATATTTCAGCCTAGGGACTGTAAGAACTAGCAGAAACTTAGGAATATCAGTGTCGGTGGACTTCTGCTGGGAGAACCAGTCCACACTGGCTGCGAGGAGAGCGACGAGAGAGAGCTGTTCAGGTTTAAGTCTGTATTGTCGTATAGGAAGCCTAACATACCCCACCCTTCCGTTTACAAAGTCATAGCTAATCCGGAATTGAGGCACTGCATGCAGGTTTAGCAGCCTACCTATAAAAGGATGCAATTTGTTTGGAGAAACTACAAAAATCGAAGGTCAAAATGGTAAGTCATAACAAGACAGGCTAAAAGACTTAGGCTCTTTTCTTTAGAACAAAGATGACTAACGGGTGACCCAATGGAGACCTTTGAGGTTGTAAAAGAACTCTCTGGCGTCAGACAAGAGGACATGATCAATGAGGCTACCCACCAAGGAACTAGACGGCATGGGTACAAACTGCATAAATGGTGGTGCAACACGGTTGTTGGATCAGTTTTCTTCAGTAACGGAGTGGTGAACAGCTGAAACCGATTGTCAAAGGAATTATTATATTTAGAAAGTGTAGCTACATTTGAGAACGCTCTGAATGAGAGAGAAATTAAGTTCTTCCTAACCTAGGGTTATTAAAGCCTCCATGGTACACACTTGTAGTAACACGTCACTTTTACCTTTTACCTACGACTCCTTTTCTACTCGAAACAAGCTTTTGTTTTACCGGTTTACGCTCAACCGCGGAATTGTCACTTGTCGCGGTGAGTCACGCTACCTAGTTGCACGTGTAAACCTTTCGCTGCAGGTCTCGCTCTATAAATCGTTGGTCTCGCGTTGTCCGTCTTGTTACCTGTTCATAGCAATAGCCGTATTGCTCTTCACCGTATTCAGGAACGTTGAGGTAATTCATGTTTAGTTATCTTGGATAGTGCAAGCTATCTAAACATTCTTTGTTTACCGAATAGGTGAAAACAGATGAGCTTGTCCCCTTCCTTTTCAGCAAGGACTTCATAGTACAGGAAATTCGCAGTGGTTGGTGCATACCTTTTAATCATATATCCGGAAGGAACCTTTCCGCTCTATTGGCAGGGGCCATTAATAGTCCCGTGCAACCTGATCTAACCTGACCTGATCTGATAGAATGCCAAGGTCATTCAAGGATCCGTACAAAAATTACAATGCCGACGAACCAGGAATACATTTTTTGTGTAGCCTTTCCTTTTTTTGTATAATAACTAAACCTTTATTGAATTCTTTTTTTTAATTTTTACCAATTTATTTGATGCATGCGTTGTTACTGGTTACATTCTAATATTGGGATATAAAATCGGAGTGGTTTTTGTGGGCGTATAATCACATAATGAAAATGTAGCTACTTCTATATTTGCGAATAGAGAATAATCAATAGAAACAATGAGAATGAGAGAATGGATTAGTCGAGTTCCTAATCCTAGTAGTTTGCCGTTAATGTGTTGAACAAATGCATTCGAGTCGATACGGTCTCTGGTTCAGTCTGGGTTAAAGCGCGAAAACAATATGCTATTTCCGCACTCCAGGAGATAATGAGTTGTACTGCAGGAACAATTCCTCTATCTATAGTAGTAGTTCGTGGTATATAGCTAAAAATTTAGGTTGAAAAGGTACGGAACGATGTGAAGTTACCATGGTAATTTTACATCTTTCCGTACCTGTGCATATATGCAGCATGAACATTACCTGGGTGCACACTGGCAGTCCTCACTCAGTGACACCCGGGTATCACTAGGTGTCATTTTTGACACCTAGAGGACGATAAAGGCCTTTATCGCCCTCTAGGTGTCGAAAATGACTCAGTTAGTGGATGCCCAGGTGAGGGTACTAAAAGCAGTTGGCAGCAGCGGCCGGTTCGGTGAGAGACCTACGTAGGTCTCACACTTGGATTCTTTTAAGGTGCCTGTAGCGGTTCTTCAACCGACAGTTTCGCAACGGCAGTTTTCTTTTCTTACCTCTTGT
>UZAN01058590.1:1386-11950 GCA_900618425.1 Echinostoma caproni
ACAAACGGAGTGAAACTGTTCTGCACCCAGATGCAATCGTCATGATTTTCAGAACATTCCGCACTTCTAAGGTATGCAAACGCTTACACCCTCAAATGAATTTGGCTTTATTTTTTGTTAACTTCATGTAATTACGAACCGCACCGGAACGGAAATGAAAAGACTAGACTAGACTAAATACAAATCTCGTTTCTGTACGATCTGATGAACTCTTCACAACCATGTGGAACATTTCGGACCCCAGAANAAACGGCAATCAGACCAAACATATTGTTTGTTTTATTCGCTACGCGAAGCGAATTGCATGTAACCTGTTCGTAGGAACATAAACGGACGAGATTGGGACACTAGCGATACAAATTAGCTGCATGAATATTCTGGTGCTCCGGAATAGTTGAATTTGGTATTACTCATGATTTTCGCCACCACTTTTGCCCCACCCCACCCAGATGTCACGTGTTGACAGCTATCCACCCCACCCCACCCCACTGAAGAACTGAAGTAGAGCAGATAGTAGCTGGTGTGGATGTGACCAGGGGCTTATACAAACCTGTATGCCAGTGAAAGTGACGGAATCAGCATGAAAGAATGCGGTATTAGGGCAGTGACGAATCGCATTTAAACTCATTGCACACAAGATTCCGAATTTGCACTTATTATTCATTTATAGGCGTTTAATTGTAAGAGGCCATTCACTCTTTAAATTCTATGAAACACTTTTAAAGCACTTCTAAATCAAATTCCCATCACAAATTAAGCATTCTCCGAGACTAAAATCCCAATAGCAGACGGACAGAATTAGTCAAACGAAGTTAAATCAATAATACAACTACATGCTGAAATTTGAACCTGAACTTGTCACGTGATTCGAATAATTTCGGCACAGTTCACACTGTGTGTGCGAGCGTCAGATTATTATTTGACGTTTACGGTCGATTAGAAACTAACTTTTATCAGATCGACAAATGTTCACAACGGGATGACGAAAGTGGACCGAAAGCCTAATTTGTTGAACTATTCACAATCATATAATGCAACAGATGGGACACTGAGTACAGCATGGTAGTTTAGTGCATCAGAAATATCGACCGTCTGTTTCTGTTCGCCTGATCACTAACTGTCGCATCGTTCAGTCCATTTTCACAATATTAGTTGTTCCATCACGTGAATCGTGACCCAAAATTCGACGGGGGCGGGCGCGAGAGGAAAGATTACATTTTTAGCAGTTTGAAGTAACGGTAACCAATTAACAAAACACAGATTCCTTATTCACGCGTTGTTAGCGAACTGTACCACCATCGGTTGCACCACATGAATAGCTTGAGATTTGCAAATAAGGCTTGAGTTTCCATTGCAAAATTTAGGGTATAATTTAAACAATAGGAAAGAGAAGCCCCGGCATTACCAAAAATGGTAAATCAATCACATTGAATCAGTAGTGTGATGTAAACAACACCAAGCTGTCGTGTATTTTACTATAACGTTTATACGACTTTGTCCTGCTGTAGGATTATTCGCTTCTATGAATCGTATACTGATTCATGGAAATTTTCGCCAAGGAGATTGCAAGCAGTGCCCCCTCCCCCACCCCGGCACTATTTAACCAGTTCCGTTTAGGATTGCATCTCTATCCAAATGGAACATGCGAGGTCAACAAGATAAACCGATGACCAGTAATTTGGCTCATTCATCTCGCCCGGTTCTATACCACGGCTGATCTAGCGAGGCCTTATGTGGTCCGCCAATCCAAGTCCCGTGGCTTAAGTTGCCGGTTACTGAAAAGCAGATCTTCGTGACTACCGGGTCCAACCCGTCTGCTGTTCATTACACACTGGTGTGTAATAAAAGAGTTCAGGATCTCTTGGTCCCGTCACATGACACCGCGTAGACTTTATGCTCAACTCTATGTCCACAGCTAACGTGGATGACAAATCTACATTCCCTAAGTGAACTGCAATGATGTCATCCGTTATTAAGCACACGCGTACATAGTTACGGTCAACATAATGAATCCAGGGACGGTCATTAAATTATCACCAGCAAATCCTGGGATTTTAATCAAAGAACTACAAGATGGAAATGATCAGCTAATCATCTAGCATATACAAACAAAAAAACAACCAACAAGCGAATAACTGACAGTACACACACACACATAAAGAGTACAGGAGGCAGTGAACACATGCATCGATTAGATGCGGTCACATTTCGTGCCTGATTCATGCCGAAATAAATGTCAGATGTGCAGTCACACTAAAAACAATCAAATGGAGTCATGGAAAAATTGCAGTTCGCTTGTTTCAGCGATGAAAACAAAGTACACTTTGATGATGCAACTGAGCACTGGTCAATAGTGTATGTGACCATATTCATTATATCACGAATTGAACCGCGATAGGCGGTGGCAGTGGTACCCCGGGCTATCCAGCAAGAACAGAAGGTATGCACAAATTTGTAATTGAAAAACTACTTACTCGGGGAATAGAGTAGTGTGTGAATCACCGTAGCTGATAATTTGAAAGCGACATCCTTTGGGGAGACCTTTGAGAAACAGTAGCAATGAATCTGCCGCGAATTTGATATTTCCTCCATGCATGTAGCCTGTTAGACGACGATGAAGTGGACAACGAAAGCTTCGGTAAGCTTGTTGCTTACAGTAAAAAACAACATGAATAATGGCCTGTATTCCACGAATGCAACAGATGCCTCGACATATTCTCAAATAGTTTCTACAATCAGTAATAAAACACCACTACCAAGATTAACGTGAGAAACGAACTCAAGAGCCAAAAATTGCAAAATTGTCGGTCCAATTTTACGCTCATTCCATTGAAACCTAAATTCCAAACTTCTAGGATTAGGTGAAGCAATTCTGATTCAGTGAAATCATCCAGTTTTATGCGCACACGGAGTTCTAACGCGATCGATCATATTTTCCGGGGGACTGCTCTTAGAACCAGTTTTCCCACGAATGTACCCGTCAATTCACTGTTTTCTGTCAAAAATTTGCTGTGTAAACGCCTGACTGTTGCAGATTCTAGTGTTGTGAGATACTAATCACATTTGTGAGTAGTACACAAAATAGTCGGTGAATCCTTTCGACGATTAGAAATTAAGAAGATCACTGAGGGCAAATTGCCTTATCTCAAAGAATAATTACCGACTGATATATTCATCACTCGGCGTGCTGCCAGGATCTGCGATGGTATGTTTCAGATGAGATTTCTGTGTTATGTATGCCAAATTAGTGATATCCCAATGTACAATAAACAACTATCCTCGACTGCGCACCACAGTCAGATGAATTGTTGAAATCAGAATGCAGTTGCTTGCTCCCCATGTAAGTATATTCCACCTCAAAAGAATTCTATTTTTCCAGGGTTCCGAAACTTTCTGATCAAAACATTAGGGGAGAACTTAAATGAAATACTTAGCCCTTGGTCTAGCTGGATGTTCAACTTGCCACAGGTTATTGTAAATCTGTACGCCTGGATGTCACTGACTTCGAAATCGATCAGTAACATTTATACGATAACACCAAATGTAATTCAGATCCACGTGCAAGCCGTGTTTTAGAATACAATCGACTCAGTGACCACACATTGAAATTTGCGGGCAAAACACGTACCAGACCGGTCCACAATGAATGTGACTTCGCTTTTCGTATCTTGNAATGGAAGAAAAGTCCGGCATAAATTGAGCCATAATACAACCCATTCCAAGAATATTCGACTCTTCCGTATTGCCCATCTCCGCGACAGCAAATGAGCTCAGTAAACCTTCGGTTAAAATGACCATTTGCAAATCGTGGTCTGCTTGAAATTGGGATGACAGTGAAACCTGTAATATAATTAATATTATTTCAATCAGATTGCTCAATTCTTGGAGTAGGAACAACTAGTGCCCTGAACTACTGACCTTTCTTTTTACCTGTACAAGTGCATTTTTAAACCTAGAGTTGAATTACTAGCGAAGGACTAAATGCTCACCGCTCTGAGTATCATTCAACGAGTTCAACAGTAAAAAATTCTAAGAATGAAGCATATTAATTATTAGTTTTAGTTTCACTCCGCTCAGAACACGCTACTGAAATAAGAGACAAAAGGAATCTCACTTTCACGAGACCCGTTGAATGTATGGCATTTGGTTTTTATCGTCACATTAAAACGTTGTCTCTGAAGAGTTAAATGCAACACATTGAAACAGAGTACACGATCTAATCTCCAAGCTCACATTTATTTGCCAATGAAACGTGTCTTTCCCCGGGTTTAAAATAACTGATAACTAAGACAAACAAGCATGATGCATAAAACGTATCCCAATAAGCTACCACAGGTGTACTTCACTCCCCGAGTCGAATTCAGGTAACTCTCTCTTCGATCATGCTCAGAAATTTTTATCCTTTTCTAAAATAGTTCGTACTGCAATGGCCATTTCCACGAGGAAGCAATTTATTCTCGAGCTAGGTGTATTGGGCTGTGACTGGTCAGTCTTTCCTTGCACCTCGCAAAATATTTCTATACGACCAAGCGTCTCAAATACCCTCTATCAAAGAAACCCTGTTTGCTGTCTTTACTTTGAGCTGATGATGACCGCATCCAAAGGTCAGATGAGTTGAACACCAACCCCAGACAGATTATGATCTTCACACCTCGCACCGGTGTCTCACGGATCATGCTTAGGCTAATCAAAGATACTCCTTGTGAATCCCCAAGAATATTTCAATGTTTTGATCCTAAAGTTAAGTTTGTTTTTTAAGGTACACCGCATGGTCGGATGGGGTAATCTGTTTGCAATGGGCCTTTGCTGAAACCGGAGATGCAAAAGCTGGCGAACACATCAGAACGGACAAGGCAACGGACACTTGCGGTGACCGAAATGTTTCATATTGTTTCATCAGTCCATCGACAAGATTTTGAAATTCCGTGTGCATCACGTTTTTTGCCATGCCTTACAACCTGACTGTATGCACACTTACAGATGCGGTGCGGACATGCGTGTACATGCAAGTCCCCTGGAGATATGGAAATATGACTCATGCATCATGGTATTCCAGTTGTCAATCTAAGGTAAAGATATCAATGAAGCAAAACCCGAAAAATAAAACAGGATTATTCTCCAATCATTAGTTATTAAAAAATGAGTTCTTACCTTTGCCTTCCGGTGGTCAAACGAATCCCATTCAACATTATAAACGTCATCCGGTGCCGAAACACTGACGACTTTCAAGGACATTATAAGGTTAGCTGAGAATTTGATGTTGTAGGGACAAATTCCTCCGCTCACCAAACCATTTTCATAGCCCTCTTTACCCTTGTTATCTGAATATTACAGCGTGAAAAAACACTTTAAACTTAATTGATAAAACTCACAATCTGGTACGTATCGGGGTGTAAACGCCCCAGGAAGGGTGAAAATCGCACGGGAGTGTTGTTTTTTGTCGATGACCACATTTTCCACATCAAGATGTCCAATATATTTGAGAACAACGTACACTGTAGTTTCAATAGGAATATTTCCCAAACGAATTTGAAAAAGATCATCCTGATTTTCATTTTGCTCCGCCATGAACGTTGTATGTCCTTTAGCAAGTGCTTCGTCATATGTCGTTTGTGCCTATTAGACGTGTTATAGGCAAAATTACAGCACTGAATCAAAAAATAAGAACGGATAATTACAATGCAAGTTACACTTTGTGAATTTGTTTGGCTTTGGGCTCTAGAACTCAAACCCAGCTAGCACAGCGGTGAAATTTTTGCTCATGAATTCGCACTTAATCAGACACAATCATCATCATTGTACAGCGTAATACAGTGGAGCGAAGTTCACTGATCGCTGCCAAACTCACAATGCATACAAGATAAGTGAGAATGTGTAAGGAGGATACGGGTCGGGCCCATTTTTAGGGACGGGAAAAGAAAGCGAACCTCCACGGTCAACACAGAGTACACAGCCCAACTGTGCATACATTCTAGTTCAAGCACTCGGGACTGATAAGAAGTGACAGCATGATCGCCATTGCTGTCGGTTTGCAGCCATGACACTCAGTGTTTCCAACCATGCGGTTTTGGAGTATTTTGGACCCCAACCCGGAAGACGAGAGACACCTACTCTACCTAATCGCTCAGTGCATTTCTTCATGCTTCGTCTCCACGTCATGCGCTGGCCTCTACATGGCTTTCTCCAACCTGTAACAGCCGCTGCAAACAAGGCGAGCTGTGGTAGGCGACCGTCGGGTATACGCAAAACGTATCCTAACCAATGGGGCCTACTGAGCTGGATTCGATGAGATAGCGAGTTCTTGTTTTATGTATTCCCAATCACCGGACGACTTACTTCTAAGTTAGTAACCCGGTCACTCCATCCCCTGTGGGCCAGATTATGTAAGCATTGATTGTCGAACACTGCGATACAACAGATGTCTTCTACCCGCAAGTACAAGGTCTCACAACCGTTAAGTAGAACTGATCGTACAGTGGCGCAGTATACGCGACTTTTCAACTTCATTGAAACGTCATATCGCCGCCACGGGTGTTTTAGTCTTGCGTACGCTGCTCGAGCCTTGGAAATGCGGGCGGTTATCTCCTTCGATGCGCTACCATCGTTGATCACGCAGCTACCTAAGTGCGAGCAGTCAACTTCAGCTAACTCCTGACCGTCTAGTTTTAGAACGGAACTCGGCAACACCCAGTCTTGTAGCATCACTTTGCATTTTGAAGGTGCAAAGCACATGCCGAACGGAGCGACAGAACTTATTGATCTGTCAAGTGCTCTTTGTGCATCTTCCATACATTCGAACAAGCAAACGATGTCGTCAGCGTATTCCAAATCGCACAGCTTTTCTCCAGCTGCCCATTCAATACCTACATTTTGGAGACCACTTAGTATGTTCTCCAGTATTTCGTCTATGACGAAATTGAACAGGAATGGCGAAAGAGGACACCCTTGATGAACACCGCTGTTAGTTAAGAATGACCTACTCAGCTCGCCGTAGACCCTAAGAGGTATGTGAGTAGAGTGAACTCAGTCTGTTCACATACTTCTGCGGCATTCCTTTGCGAAGGAGTGAACGCATAAGGGATTCACGATCAACTGAGTCGAAGGTTCCTTTTAGGTCAAGGAACACGACAACCGTTGGTCGACGGTGCGTATGACGTAGCTCGAGGACTTGACGCAGAAGGAAGATTTGATCAAAACAACCGCGACTTAGTCGAAATCCTGCTTGTTCTTCGCGGATGCTTGTCTCCCTAAACGATGTAAGACGTTGAAGNATAATGGAAGCTAGTAACTTGGTGACGATTGGGATCAAACTTATTCCACGGTGTTTTGCGCAGTTATTGCGAGATTCATTCTTAAAAGTCGGAACGATCAGTGATTCGCTCCAAGATGATAAAATACGCTCGTGTAACCAGATGTTACGCATTACATCAGAACTGGAGTCTACAAGGTCATCGCCGCCCAACTTGAAAAGAGTGCGAGGAAGCCCGTCTGGTCCTACTGCTTTTCCTTTCTTCAGGGCTTGGATGCAAGAACGAACTTCTGCTGCAGTAGGAGGTTTAGATGACACTCCCCACGGAGCCTCAGATACATCAGAGGGGATAGCCTGGTTAGCGCCTGGCCAGCTGAACTGTTCGTTGAAGTACTCCGCCCACCGGTCAAACCGTTGTTTCCTATTGTGAATAGCTTGCCCACTTTTGTCGCAGATTGTTTCGCTAACTGTGGTTCGCCAACCTCCCGTGTTGCGTATCAGTTGGAACAGTCTGACTATTCCCTGATGCAGCTGCTACTTTCATTTCACTAGCTATCGTTGCCCACCAGTTCTCACGGTCTTTCTTGAGGCTCCTCATGAGTTGACGTTGTAGACGCCATCTGACCCTGCTTTGGTTGGGAGTTGCCGTTTTTTTCATCAGTGCTACTGACTCTTCACATACCCAATGCCTCGAGCGGGCTACTGCTTCAGATCCACAAGCAGCGTTCGCTGCGGAGTGCACTGATCGGCTAATCTGATCCCATTGTTCATTTACACTACCACCCCGCAGTGTGTTTAGCTCTTACCGTAGTTCTGATTCAAAACGGGCACGAACGACTGGGTCAGTTTCAGTTTAAACAACCATTAAGCATGCATTTCGCTGGGTCAGATAAGTGATGATCTGCCAATCAAGTTTGGTGGGATTTTCTGTGAGTTAGAGAGTAAACTGCATCAAAACTAATGCATGATCAGATTCAACGCTGGTGGTCCTGTAGTTTGGTACTGAGCTTGTGGTTTATCTGAGTTAGCGTGCAAGTTGAATTTGAGCGTCACGTCGCAGTCCGTTGAGAGCTGTGTCGGAGATTGGTGCTGGATAGGAATAGATGATGATCTGTGCAGAACTGAAGAAGTCGATTGCCATTGTCTGTTTGCTGGCAGGGCAGAGCACAATGACCGCCTAGGCAAGCTTCCGATGCGATCACTTTTCCAAATGGAGCGTTAAAATCACCTGAGAGAACAACTATATCGGAGCTTCGGTTCAACCGAATGAGTTCGGTGAGTTTATCATAAAACTCGTCCTTTTGTGCGTCAGAACTGCAGTTGGTCGGTGCATACACTGAAATGATGAACAAACCTTTTGGTGTTGCTTCCCCTAGGGACGCTGACAGACCCTTGAAGCCGCATCGCACATAAGCGGCTGTTGACGGGGATCCAATCGAGTAGCGCGGCTTCGACTGTATTATTCAGTACAATGCCCACACCACGCTGGCCTACTGAACGGCCTTCATCACCTGACGTAAGGAAGAAGAACCTCAAAGACAACCCCTTAAACCACTTAAGTGGTTTATAGTACTAGGATCCTGTATTCGAGTCTCCGACACGCAACAGACATCCATTCCCCAAAAGTTCATTGTACGCACCAGACACGCTTTTTGACCTACCTGCATCAGAGTCCTTACGTTGAAGGCCCCCAGATTCAGTGGCTGACGATGCTTTAGAGTCTGCAATCTATTTTGTGGTAAACTACTTACCGGGCTACGTGGCAACGAACTTTGGCTAGTGAAGAACAAGTTGTCTAAGGGAATGTTACGGGTTAGAAGAAGGGGTGAAGGAAGAGGGTTGGATACGGAATATAAAAAGTTAAACAAATGTGGGGATATCTGAGCAGTAGCCCAATTATCACTACCCACTCCGCTCGATGCAGTAAGGAATTATTTTTTTGGTTGTGTATGCATTTCAGTTTGATGGACGGGTACTGCCAGGGTGTCTAGCCACTAAGCAGGAAAAAAATTAGGGCTCTCGTCCAAAGCCTTTAGTTCTGACAAGAACCTGACCGCAAGGCAGCGGGTAGAGCGAAGTAGAGGCTCATTTACCTGGATAAATTACTCCTCCACCATTTTACCGACTGAGACGCTAACTCGAGTCGAACCCCCAACCTGGAGGACCAGGAGACTGGACTTCGTCTGACCTCTACCCATTACCCTTCCAGGCATGATTAGATCTGCGACTTGACAAAAGCCATCCCGTATAGGTCGTTGGGTCAGAGAGGTGCACAAGCAATCATACCACGACAATCAATCAGGCAAACAGATACTGTCGCACTTCGAAGGGTTTACGGATTTAGAAATTCTTACAAATTAAACTGTTCCCGTGAAGTATATACCAAAAACGGATCCATCGCCCTGAGTATCATTTCCCGCAGGAAAGCTTTCAGAAACCAATTTCAGAAATGTGGTTTACTGGAAAGGATATTATCGAGCATATTAACACAATTGCATTATTGTGCGTACCTATTAATCGATGCATTAGGTGGACTGTACACACAATAGTTTCGGGTTGGTAAAATTTTAATTTATTAAGTCCGATTTTTTAACCATGGTAGAATCGTGAAAAAATGCCAAATTCACGGTCTGAGATCACCGGAATCGCACGCCTTGACAATAAAAGGAAAATTCTTTCGCTCGTAAATGGCTTCCGCAATCGCATTCCGTCACAGGCTACGCATAATGCATCGTAGGAATTCAATTAGTTACCAATCCCTTATTTCTGTCTACCTGCTGACTCAGCGATAGTTTCAAGCTAGTTTTCTCATACGGGTCAGCTGTTTTTGGCAGTCATCCCGTGTAACCCAATAATGTGACTCAAGAAAACAATTTAACACGCCACGATAAAGTGCGCAAAAAGTTGCACCAAATTATTCAAAATACCCACAGCAGGTATACACCTACTATAATGTACCACGTATAGCATGAAAATACCATTGTTTTTGCCGAGATACAGGGAGCACCTATCCCTAGTAAAGAAATAAGAGAATTAATCAAATTATCTTTCTGTCTGCTTATTAAACATGGAAACGATAAAATATTTCAAATATAAAACTAACCTCTTGGCGTGGTCGACACTGTGCTATTAATCTTTCATCACCAATTCGGGCCTCAAAGGAATAGACAGCAACGTTATTCAACGGAAAAACAAATTTGGCATCGACCGGATGATCAGATTCATTTTTATATATGCATGTTGTACAAACATTGGCGGTCAGATTTGTGATAGAGCAAGAAACGGACACCCTAGTTAACGGAACTTCGTCATTTT
>UZAN01058591.1:0-11950 GCA_900618425.1 Echinostoma caproni
TAATAATTTCATTTTAACTAAAATCGCCGAGGGGGGGGTGCCGGATGGTAACGTGAGCCCTTTGTTTGAACGTGGTGATAATCATGCCCCAGTCAATTATCGACTGACGATTTTACTTGTATGGCTGTAATACGAATGAACTCCGGGCTGTCGCAGCGCAGCGGAGTGAACAGATATACGTGCCAGGATGTCCTAGGCTCGTATTCTCGCAGCGGGTACTATATGAGGTTTTGCGGGCGACAAACGAAGGCGAGGAACGGCAGTGGGGACGCGGCACATGGGTTGGCGAGGAAACACTGTCAGACAGGTCTTCCGTGGGTCGGGGATAAGGTTTAACCTTCAAGGCAAAGCAAAAAGAATGTCATGAACCGAAAAGGTCTTGTGAGGTACAAGCAATCACGATAAATTATTACTGGTGCGGTTGTCAAGCCTTGAATGGCATGAGGTGCTAGAGAAATTAGTGGCGAAGTACATTATCGGTCACCTGGAGGCACAACATCGACTTTCTCCTCGACAACACGGCTTTCAACAGAGCCGCTCCTGTTTATACAATCTCCTGTTGGCACGTGAGCATCGGTCGGAGTCTAGAGCTGATGTTGTGTTCGTGGATTTCAGCAAACCATTAGACAATGTCTCATGCGAAACTGCTGGTGAACGTGAGGTCGATGGGCATCCAGGACACCCTGCTATCCTGAGTTGAGGACTTCCTGAGGGGCGGACTATTCTCGATGAAAGTGTCAAGNGGGCACGATCATCATGGTTAGCAGTTCCGCGTTCCACAAGGATCGGTACTGGGGCCAATAATGTTCCTACTTTTCATCCGTGATCTGTCTGACTGTTTGGATTCCGAATGCTCGTTTTATGCGGATGATCTGAAAATCTGGAGACCTATCCAGACAGGATGCGACGTGAACACCCTGCAGAGAGACCTGGATGCTTTGATGCGCTGGTCACGAGCGTGGGATTTACCAATCAGTTCATTTCGGACAACCATTAACCATGCAGTTTCGTGCACCGGTTTTGGTTGCTGTCTCTTGGCTGCCAATTTGGACGACGAGACTGCACCTTGACGTGGTATGATGCTTGTCTACCTCTGACCCAACGAGATACAGGATGGCTTTTATCAAGCCGCAGATCTAATCATGCCTGGAAGGTCGAAAGGTAGAGGTCAGACGAAGTCCAGTATTCTGGCCCTCCAGGTTGGGGATTCGACTCAAGTAGAGGAGTAATCGATTCAAGTAAATGGACCTCCATTTCGCCTCGCCCGCTGCCTTGTGGTTAACTTCTTGTTAGAACTAAAGACTTTGAACGAGAACCCTAATCGTTCTCCTGCTTAGTGGCTAGACACCCTGGCAGTACCCGTCCATCAAACTCAAATGCATACACAAACAAAATTCCATACTCCATCGGTCGTCGCGCGGGGTAATCAGGACTTCGCTGCCCATTGCATCGAGTGGGGTGGTTAGTGATAAATGGGCTACTGTTCAGATATCTCAACCTTTGTTTCTTCCGTACCCAACCCCCTCCCTTTACCCTGTCTTCCAACTAGTAACATCCACTCAGACAACGTCTTTACTTGCCAAATTTCGTCGCCAAGTAGCCCGTTAAGTAGTTTACCACAAAATTGCAGGTTCTAAAGCCTCGTCAAACAATAAATTTTGGGGCCTTCAACGTGAGGACTTTGATGCAGGTAGGTCAACAAGCGTGTACAATGGACTCGTTGGGGATTGATGTCTGCTGCACATCGGAGACGGAAATTCAGCATCATAGTACCGTAAGCCACCTAAGTGTATCGGGGTTGTCTTCGAAGTTTTCCCTCCGCACGTCAGGTGATGACAAAGCCCTTTCAGTAGACCAGCTTGGTGTGAGCATTGTACTCAGCAATACAACCAAATCTGCACTACTCGATTGGATCGCCGTCGACAGTCGCTTATGTTCGATGCTGCTTAAACGGTCTATCAGCGCCCGGAAGGAAAGCAACACCAAAAGGTGTTTGTTCATTATTTCAGTGTATGTTCCGATGAAGTGCTGTTCTGACGAGGACGAGCTTTATGATAAACTCGCCGAACTCATTCGGTTGAGTCGAAGCTCCGATATAGTTGTTCTCGCAGGTGATTTTAACGCTCAAGTTAGGAGATTGAGCGCATCGGAAGCTTGCCTAGGCGGTCATTGGGCTCTGCCCTGCCGGCGAACAGATAATGGTGATCGACTTCTTCAGTTCTGCGCAGATCACCATCTGTTCCTATCCAGCACAGACTTCCGTCACAGCTCTCAAGGGATAGTAACGTGACGCTCCAATTCAACTGGTACGCTAACTCAAGTAGACTATATAGCAGTAAGCTAATGTTGGCGTGGCTTAGTACAAAATTGTAGATCGTATTGGACCACTTGCGTTGAATCTGATCATGCATTAGTTTTGATGAATAAGTTCAGGTCCCTCAGTCGTTACCTTTCTGGCCTGCTACCATTGTGGTTGCTAAACTTTGTTTTCGTTATGCATTGTGTGATGCCCTTGGCAAATGGCCATTTAATTTGAGTGTTAGTTGTTTTCACACCTCAGTGTTTTTTCCTCCATTCTAGCTTTCAGGTAACCGCCGAGAATCGCACTCGAAGAAAATTGTCTCCTGTATCCGTTCACGAAGCTGCTACACACACGATCTGAAGCATATTACAATAGTAGAAAATTGAAAGTACACTTAAAATGGACAACTGTCAATGGTTGACAGATCCGATCGCTATATATGACAAATGTTTCAGTACTGTCTATTTATTTTCCCAATCGCTTTTAGATGAAGATAGGTCATGTGCCAAGAAACGATTCTTGGAGATAATTGAAAGTGCACTTAAATCTTCCACATCCAAAGTAATCTCTTGAGCCGGCATCTTATTAGATTTAAATTCTTAGGTGCCTGCGCTAAACGAAGTCAGCATCGATTCCATTCCAGACGGTCATCTAGTTGTTGTTCACGGAATGGTTCAGGACATGTTTAACTGCGAACTGTACATGGACGAATTTAATATACCCAGCCGCCCCACTGATACTGTGTCACTCTGCTTTCGTGACTTCGGACCCCGCGAGGTGATTTTTATTGATCAAATGGCTTGCTGTAAATGAATACTCTGCCTAATATGTGTTTAGTAAAGTAATTGCTTCCTGTCACAGATTCAATTCGTAAGCTTTATTTGCATCCGAACTCAAATGTTTATGTTGGAATTTTCACTAAAAGCTGCTGAGAACATTGCAAATCATGAAAGAAGAACTAGTTATTATCTAAGCACAATCCTCATCATGGTGCCTGCAAACCCGAGTAAAAAAGTTTTGATTTAGTCAGAATGCCGACAGTCTATTTTTATGTTGTCTTTGTAATGGCCGCGTGTTTGCACTGTGTAACAAAACTGATCAAAGTGCTGAAGCATACACTTGACCTTTCACGATTAATTGGAGGTCGCGACGGAGCCGCGTTATCTACCTAAATTCTGATCTGGATCTCATTTTTACTTGGATCGTTATCTGTCGTGTTGTCGTTAACAGGTAACTCCTCCGTTATATTCATTTTTCCCAGTTGCGAATCTTTCTCCTACTTTAGATTTGGATTTAATCTTTTTTTGTTTTTTAGACGACACACTGCCGATATCCTCATCATCTTCGCTTTCATAACCCTGCGCGGCAAACTATAATGCTTGATAAAGAGACATATATTAATGGCTCACTATCATTTGAAGAGTAAAGTTCCACATGAGTGTGCACGGTCAATACTTAATTTCAACTATCCACTTCATGTTTTTCTTGTATTTCTCCCTTCTCGACAGCTGGACCTATCAGAGGAGCCTCAGAATGTGAAGTTTTCCGAAAGACAATCTTTCTACGTAGTTCCTGTTCCTGGAGAAACCGATTGGGTTCAAAAAATATCCTTTTCATTTGACCGAAACGTCT
Organism: Echinostoma caproni; assembly: GCA_900618425.1. Lineage (NCBI taxonomy): Eukaryota > Metazoa > Platyhelminthes > Trematoda > Plagiorchiida > Echinostomatidae > Echinostoma > Echinostoma caproni. The sequence goes on from UZAN01058591.1 coordinate 3,935, forward strand.
TCTCTGTCTTAGGATGCTTTCTTCACACAGTACAACTATGCTACGTAACATTGCCGTTGAAACTGATTATAATTCAAAGTCGAATAACCACCCAACAGATAATATTCATCGCCTGAGCTACAGATACTTGTCATAATTTCACCCTACGATCCATGTAAATTTTCAAATGAAGCACTAATGTAGGTTCGCCCTACGTTTCTTTTTATTCAATCTTGTGGCTATATGGTGCGACGAAACACATTTAAGATCGCGAATAATCAGACCAGAAAAATATATCTTGTGGTTTTATGAGATAACTGTTATTTCTGGTTAATGAGTATAGACTGATAGTCTTTCAACCGCTAAACGCACCCGCTTTGGTTTGAGCAGCCCTCAGCATTTTGTCCTTGAGTGAACCGTGGACCGATTCGTTTGTTGTAAATATTGCTGTACCGTGATTGGTTTCACACTCATTCTGAAGTTAAACTGGTGTGAAATATAATGATAACTATAAAAGCAATTGGGACGACCCATCCTCACAAAGTTGATCATTTGTAGTCAAAACTTCTGCTGATTTCCCTTGTACTTTTAATGCTCCCGTTTACCAGAGGTCTATTATAATCAGAACTTTCTGTACCATCTTTACCGCACACTTGCAGTTTGTAATGAATAGCTGATTCAGTTGGTTAGATTCTGGATTCTGGCAATTGCTTCTTAACATGTAGTATACGTTCGCATGGAAGAATCTCAGTATATTCTTCCTTTTTCTTCGGGATCTAAACGAAATGCGTCGGAAACACTTTCCATTGAGGCGAAGCGTAAAAGAAGCGAAGGTGAGTCATTTTAACATTTTAGCAGACATTTTTATGATCCTATTAGGGGATTCGGAGACGAAAAAAGCGAGAAAGCAGTTTCCATTGATCGAGGAGGAGTGCAATGAATTAAAAACGGGAGTATTGGTCAGAGTTAGTCTTTCGTTTATATCAATCTTGAACTTCATCTCCACGGATTTCCTCTGATTTTAATTCGTTATTTATTGGTATGACAGGCTTTATAACGAATATTATAAAATATTTCTTTTTTTGCTCAAGTTTGATCTCTATTTCGGTAAGTGCGACAGATCAAATTTGGTGCTTTGTTCTCAGTTTTCACAACCGCTGATCTTGCATTCTCGTGTTTTGTGCTACCAAAAATGACACTTGTAACGTTCATACCAGGGTGATGTTAGGGACTTCACTGCTACGAGGTCCTCATGATATCTCATAAACTTTGTTCCTGACGCCGGCTGATTCTCTATCGGGTAATAGCCGAAGTTAAATAAAATGTCGCAAAGGCATATGCTTGTTTTTGTGATGATCCAAGCGCCAATATGATACCAAACGGAATTACGCATTGCGGTTTCACGGCATCCAGTAAGAGGGCAGTATTTGGGACCAATCACATTCGCCGCAGCCCATTAAGGAATGCTGTGAGTAGAAAAACTCGAATGACTATTAGTTAGTACATTCTGAATCAGTAATCTTTTCTCCTACATTTTATTTACTCTGTTTGATTTCTCTTTATGAATTAAACTAACCTCAACCTCAACCTTGCCTCTCGGTATGAGAAGGTTCCGCTGGCTTATTGTGGGCGGTATTATTTTTGCCATTACTGACCTGTTCTGTGTGCTATATCTTGCTTTCCTAACGTAACAGAAAACTGAAAAATATGTATCTGCTGTCGTATTAATTTGATGACTTACTTGAAGTTCCATTCTCATTCTCGGTATAATTCATTGTCATCCCGCGATGTGCGCTTATTTATTGTTTCACGCTTGAAGTAATTCCAGTGCTCCAACAACCAAAATACTTCTTTCCTCAAATTACTTCTACATTGTTTATTGTATCGTACTCTTACGATTATGTTAGACTTACTTATCTTGGCATATTTTCATATAGGTCTATGAAAATTCGAAAGACTCTCTAAAAATCAATGAGGTAGTTCATATTTACGGCATTTTGGAACATACTCGTTTGGGATCTTCTGCCTTCCACGACGAGTGTATGCAAGACGGCAAAGGTTCTGAACCAGTGCCTCGTGTTCATGCTTTGTTTATTCGCCGACTAAAGCACAACAACCCCTTGGTAATCGATTGTTCCGGTGAGATCCGTTCTTCTGCTGATAATGCCTCATATTAGTCAGCTTATCTTCAATAATTGACGATATCAAAGCAGTACGTCAGAATATAATGAAGCTCCTGACAAGCTGTTTACACTGTGATGAGGCTGTGGCGCAGTACACTCTCCTGCATTTAATCAGCTCTCGGTAAGCATCTATTGTGTTTTGGCGTTTTTTTCTGTTGGATAGCCTTTTATCTTATATCCATTATTTTTATTTCATCGTTTTCGCAGTTCTGGTCAACCAGTGGGCCAGTATAAACTAAACCGTTTGAGAAAAATCGCTGGTGCTATTTCTATTGAATATTGTCATCCAGAATAGAGAATTGCANNNNTCGCAGTTGAAGAAGATCCGCACAATCCGGATTACACTGTAGAAATTCTTTTTACGCATGAATCTATAGTATGTTTTTGTTTTGTTTGGCTCATCAACAACCCATGCTGCTCTTTTGGATATGCACTTCGCTTCTTCAAAATGCGAAATGATGCTACGAGACTGGGTTTCAACTAACCCTTAGAAGCTCAATGGTTTAGAATTATTCCGTGTCTATCTGCGTCTCTTACCTAGGTATCGTGTGGAATGAAAGTAGNCACAATGAAATAGGTGTCTACGCGTGTCTCCTGCTCAAACAACGTCTACTGTTCTAACGCACTTGAAAACCGACGTGACATTTCATGGAATTTGAAAGGTCGCGTATATATTGTACATATTTACTATAGACTTGCGAACGAGCATGTTGCCAACGCAACAACAATAATAACAGGAAACGTAGTGGTTGAGATACAAAACAGAGTGAAATGGGAGTCAAACAATTATAGTGGGTAACACGAATAACAATTTTTTGTTTGTTTCATCGTCAATTTTTATATACTTTTTGTAGTTTAGGTTGTGTATAATAAGCTACAACCCAGTTTGCGGCTGAAACGTTAAGTTTGCGTGTGAGAGACAATTTCAGATTGGAGGTCGTTATTTGGGTAGTTTTCCAAAGGGTGAATAGATTCAGCCGGTTGACAGCATAACTAATCCCTCCAGGTTTTTTTTTGGAGGGAGGAGGGCTCAGTGAAAATAATACTGGTTAAAAGTTCACCTAAGTAGGCTTCACTGGTTACGACGTGTGTTGCGTCTGCCAAACAACCGTGTTACCTACCGTGGTTTATTTCTGATTGTTTTTCCAAGGTGAAGGAAGTCACATAGACGTTATCCGACATGGAATAGTTGTGAATAAAGTGCCTGCAAAGGTGTACAGATTAGGGTTTTAAAGACGAAATTTAAGTCTTGGTTTTGGAGTCGACGAAATTCCTGAGCTCAGTTTGGGAAAAGAAATAAGTTCCAAATAAATGGTGTAAATCTATCATCTTACCGATTTATAAGAAAGATAACAGACCCTCTTGTGAAAACTACGGAGGAATTACTTTATTCATCATAGTCTCTAAAATTCGCACTGGCTTCTTACTCCTTCGATTGTCTACTGCACGTGAACAGTGCACGCGGGAGAATCAGGCTGGTTTTAGACCTGCTCTAGGTTGTATCGACTGCATTTTCGCTCTTCAACACATTTTAGAGCACAGCTATTCTTTTCTTAGGCCTACCATTTTTATCTTGCCTTATCTGAAAGGGGCCTTCGACTCAGTCGACCGCTGTAAACTCTGGCGCTGCCTCTCCTTAAAGGGTGTACGCCAGAAGTTAATTTCAACTACTAATAGCCGAAGCCGAGTACGAGCTTATGGCACTTTTGCATCCGAGTTCACCACAAAAAGTGGTGTTCGTCAGATTTGCTTTCTCTCTCCTTTTCTATTTGATTTTGTAGTAGACATGATTCTGGAAACTGTCCTGTTCTCGTGCTAGGATAATGGTATCGCTTTGGTTCCAGGTGGCAGATTGTCTGATTTGGAGTATGCAGATGACATTGTACTGCTAAAAGAAGATCCGAGTAGGTTTCAAGCTTTTCTGTATAGTTTGTGATAATGTAACGATGTTCGGTATGCGTTTGCACCTTCGAAGTGTATAGTGTTACTATAGGACCGGGTTGACCCAGCTCTCAACCTCACTCTAGCTGGGAAGTAGGAAAAAAGTAGATAGGTTTTGCTGTTTGGGCATCTGTCCCATCAGGATGGTTTGTCGTTACTCATACAAAGGGCTCGGTTGGCATTTGCCAAATTGAGTCATCTATGGTGCCGACGCGACATCCGGTAAAGGGTCGAGTGTATACTACAGCGTTGCACGAGTCTGGTGGGCAAATGGGACAAGCAATGCAGAGCTTAACGGCAGAGGTTTAAGTAATCGCGGTCGTCCAATGGAGCTAGTGGTCTATCTCCATAGGCTGCGTCCGTTGGGAATGTGATGCGCATGTCAACAAGTAAGTTGTCACAGCGCGTGCTGTTTGCCGAGGCAGGTGATGGGTGGAAAAAGTAAATGGTAGTAAAACCAAGACCTGGTATGAGGACGGTATTAGGCTTCCGATATGAGTGGGTAACAGGATCATTTTAACCAATGATGATACTGAGTCATATAGCTGTGTCGTGAACAGTGGTGCTCATGCATCTACTCATTATCTTTGCAACCTTAGTCTTCATGAATTATCAACTTTCTCTCTGAAACTGATTTGAACCTTCCAGTCTTCCGTCATCCAAATAGACAGTCATGAGATTGCAGCCGAAACCCACGCACGAAAGTGTATGGTTAGTGGTTGTAAAAACTGAACGGACTGAACTGAGGTATCTGTAATTATTCAGAATAGCCAACTGAATGAAGACATTCGAATTTACGGTTCAAACATCAGAGGTTGTGAGCAATCATCTGACTTCAATTGCTGTTTACCGCTGTGTGCTAGTGTTGGAAATGTGTATTTATTATAACCATAACCCTAGCACTTTGACTTGAAGTGACGAGTTACTTTGAGTAAAATCTTAGACCCAGCGGCTGTCCTCCCTGAACGGTTTGCGCGACTTTCTCCTCTTTATAATTAGCAATGTTATTTTCTTGCCGAGAGACCCGTTTTTATCAGTCATAGCGTAAGTGTATTGATATTCATATTAGGTTATCTTCTTTACATGTAACTGTATGTTAAGCTTACTATGTAATAAAATCCATTCATCTCAATTTTTCGGAACTGACCATACTTCAGACTTCACCTTCGCACGCAGTCCTCAGCTCCTCCAGTCAACCACATACTCGGAAACACTCGACTCGATTTTCGCTCTTATTGGAACTCATCGGTAGTGCATATGCACCATCCTGTCCGGGATTTCAACTTCGGACCCATCACATAGAAGGTATATGTATTACAACTGAGCCAACCCAATCCATGCCAGGGCTGAACCGAATTGCCAGTTCATGTTTGTTCAGGTGTCGTCTTCAGAAATAGTCATTTAGTTCATTTGGGCTCGGCAGAAACAAAGGGATATAATGGTACACAATGGTGATACACACGCCTTCTATGCGATGGTTCCGGAGTCCAAATCCCTGACGGTGGATATGCATTACTGATAAGCTATAATAAGAGCGAAAGTCGAGTCCGGTGCTTCCGAGTGTATTGTTGACTGGAAGAGCTGAGGATTGTGCATGAAGATGAAATCCGATGTATGATCATCTTCAATCGATCAGTTATCGCACACCACTACTCATAAGCAATGCGAATCCCGATTTTTATTTGTCTTGTGCTGATCCATCTATTGTAACAAAGAAAACATTTATTGTTAACATGAGGCTCAGGGTGTTAGCAAGACAAGGGTGTTTACGAAGGTACTGAGTGAGTTTGCAGATGCGCGAATATCGCTATTTGTGACTCATCTGTTCGCAATGGCCGCTTTGAGAAATCCACCAGTTCCGCTCTGCTTTAAATTGTCCCATGCCAACGTGTTGGCTTTGTTTTACTTGAAAACATATACGGTTCTCTTTAAGCTATAGTGTATGTTCTTCGAAGGGATGTATTGGGACTGATCCATTTAGTGCTTCTTCAATGGGATCTTTATACTATTTTGACGTTCGATGAAAAATTCTCAGTTTTCGAAAGCACGTTACATTTCGGTCGGTTGAATGCAGTTACACCTCTGTTAGCTTGAAAAATTGTGTTTACAAGGCATTCCAGTTAAGTAACTACACTTCCTCTGTGTTATACCAGTCGTTTGTTTCCAATGGCACGGTTAAAGATAATTTTTAGTCTTGATAAATATTTACTTCATGGGATTATAATCCTCTGTTCAACTCCTTTGAAACAGTATTTTGAACGCAGCTAATTTGACTATCATTTAGGAATTCTACTTATTGTAGCTCACTATCTCGATTTGCTGATTTGTCGAAGTCAGCACCACAGCCCTCTGTGTACTGTTCATCAGATACTTTCCGAAATTAATTGTCTGCCAAAATAAATTTTCCGATTAATTGATAATTTTTCTACGAGATATTCTTTGTGACTTTCTCATTCCTTTTCTCAGGTTGCTTGCTGAAAGCCCCTACCCGACCACACTTCCAGCGCTCAATCTGATTTGCATTGCCACAAGCACAGGCCTCATTCCGGACACTTCATCCGATGCCGAACCGATGGAAGTACAAACGGAGTGTGATCTTTCACTAGAACTGTGGAGTCGGTTACACGAAATTGTACCCAAACTAGTCACTCAACTGGCCACTGTTGATCTGACTTTGGATTCACTTAACAATGGTCCCTGTTTGATGCCCATTCGAGATCCTTCCAAAGGAGTTTTGGATGCCGGTCGATTACAAGTTCCTGACGGTACACAGGTCGGTAGTGAATTTTCCCCATTCCAGTTAGTCCTATTCGGTTTGGGTAGTTTGATTCTCTCAAATTTCCGTATTTCTCCAGGCAACCTCTGTATAACCTTGGCCTCCTTCGTGAAAGTTGACTGTACATTTGTATGATCAACAAAACATTAAGTATCAAAAATATTAATTAATTGTTTATTTGTAATTTTATTGATTGTTTTCTATGATTTTGATCGGTAGATTCTTGTGGATGAAACCAAAATGAGCGCTGGACAGCTCCAAGCCCGTGGTCTTCTGAACTTACGCGCGTTGACTCTGTTGGCTACGGAGCAGCGCGTTCCCTACGACTTTCAGTTTTACACGCAAGAATGGGAGACAAACGCACGTGTACTAATCGTGTCCTGCGGGCCGTCATTAATTAAGGTATAGTTGTCTTTATGATTGAATTTTTCCTTTTACTGACTTCAGCTTCACTGAGTCTGAATTTTTAAGAAAAACAACTTGTGCTTTTTATTACTTAATAACAAAATAAATGCTCATCATGGATTAACTACTTAACAAAATCATACCTGAGGCTTTTAGACTTTTCAACACCTTACCATTCTAAAGCAAGCCTTTCTTCAGATTAATCTCAAAAGAAAATACCATGCGCCCGGGACGATTTCGCTCATTTTCACAAAAAGAAGCACTCAAAACAGCAGCTCGACAGGTGGGGACGGTTATTTATTACATAGTTGACTTATGGTTTCCAGACAATAGAGATGGCTAAACATGTTTTGGAATCTCAGACGCGGTTTATTTTCAACAAAGAGCGACGGTGACCTTGAAAATAAAAAAAACTCAATTTTAGAGAGCTAAAGAGATAGTTGCATGAAAATACAAAAAATCGGTGCCCACATACAGTTGTGTATAATCTAAATCGGCCTCACACTTTTGGACTGCCAGTAGAAAATACCATGGACTACGTGATTCATTAGTTATATGGCTTTGCATTGAAACCGGTTTAAGAAATTAAAGATAGCGGATCAAGTTCTACCTCTCCGGTAACTGTAAGGTGTAAGAGTACGTTGAATCTTTGCCCTTTGTATCGATAGATGAATAGAAGTATAAGATACATCTAAAGCGAAACAAGAAGATGCTTTCACAGTCATATATATA
>UZAN01058593.1:0-11947 GCA_900618425.1 Echinostoma caproni
AAAAACCCTGATTCCAAACCAACCATGAGGAGACGTACGAACCACACCCACACCTTTTCAATTGTGGCAATGGTCACCGGCTCGATTGACCATTGAGGTGTATTGGGCACCTTGGACGTTTGACCCCGTCCGAAGGGCGTATGATCCGGTGAACTGGACACCGGCTCCCAATGGATTGCGATTTTCGCACACCATCCCGCTGCCTTGCGGGTCAGGCTTTGGCTAGCCAAAGGCTCCGGTTGTGGATTGCTCAAGATCATTCATCTACCTTGTCCTGGGTAACCTGGCAGTATTCAGCCCTAAAACCAATCATGGAACGTTGTTCTTTTTGTAAAGATTATTGTTCTATGATTTGTTTGGCACACAGTCTGTCCTGAGACGAGTGTGAATTATGTTATATGTATGAGGCGGTGGCCACTGCCGCAACCAGTAAGGTGCATGCGTGTATGTGTGTTGTTCCTCTACCTCCTCATGATTGGTTTGGAATCGGGGTTTCTAGCCAACTCGTGTAGGTGAACTGCAAAGGGTTCACCAACCCAGTTATGATATTGTCTTTTCGTCCTCTCACTTTGGTGGGTGTATACCGCCACGGGAAGACGTTGCGTAGAGCTTCCTCAGTAGAGGCTGTTTGAGACGCCTAGTCGTACGGGAGCATTTCGTGAGGTGCAAGGAAAGGGTAACTAGGTAAAACCCGAGACATGCAGCCCTTTCACACTGAAGGTTTCGTGGTTAAATCTGACTAAACACCTGAAAGAAATAATGTACCGGCCAAAACATGTCATCCTTATATGAAGGTGTCCCTAACTCATCGGTAATGACTATTTTCTCAGTTGATACCAATGAGACCGTTAAGTAACGTGTGGCCGAATGTGAATCCCGAAATCTGTAACAGTAATTATCCACAAAGTTTACGGTATTTTTCACATCAATCAACAAAAATAGTCATTATATCGTACCTTAACAGTGTTTCTTGGTCACTGTACAGTCCACAAATTAACAAACCGATTGTTATCTGCAATAAGTCAAATCGTGCTTATGGAAAACAAAATACCCATGTGTCAGGTCAAATTTTTCTGTTTATCAATGTGAACATTCAAAGCCAAGATTTAATGTCTTCACTTCGGCAATCACTGGCACAGGATGTGATACGGAAATACCATGCAAAACGCTGGACGGGTGCATATAAGGGACATGGAGCTGAGAGAGATCAGTGCACACAGTCTGCCTCTCGGTCGTTGTTTCAAGAGTGAACGCATAACGAGTCGCTGCGGAAGGAGTTGAACACGAAAGAGCGTTGGTCACTCATCGCGGATCGCAGTAGAAATGGGGAGGTAAACTGGCGCAGGGTTGACTTGTAACAAGCAACCGAATATAAGAGCCCGACTGGGATACAGTCAAATGCTTGTGCTTACGATTGTATCCATGACTGAGGATCAAACGAGAGTTGTTATTCGTTAAAAATGCTTATGTTTAAACTTTGCGCCAAGTCACACCAGAAATATGGAATGAATATCTGCAAATCCATAGTAGGTCTGGTGAACCATGCTCGAGATTACAAACGACCATAGACAAAATTACATAAGATCTAGCTCGGGGAATTTGACATCAAGGGAATGGGAGAATGGAACGATTTTTATCCTCTTAAACGCAAGAGAGCTTGCTCCGAATATATTACCGTTCATTTTTGAAAAGACGAAGGGACAAGTCTACATCTATAGTATTTTTCTGCCCAACTAATGAGATTTTACTGGTAATGTTTCTTTGTTCCGATTTCTTTCTGTGCGATATCCGCACGATAGGTTGTACAACCTGATCGTTCTTCTAAATTAAACTTGTTTGGTATAAAACGTTTCATAGCACATTCACCGAATCCAGTCATCCTTCTATCAACAAAATTTACTCAGCTCACATGCACGCACTCACAGACATCGCACATTACATCGCCTTCTATCACTCAATGTTCTCGGTTTTTTTTTCATTACACAATCAGGTCCGATCTACCTTTGGTTTTTCCCTTGTCATCATCTTTTTCAACCGAGACCGGAAGACCCCGACCTTGAGATTACGGTCGGTGATGATGCACCAACGCACGAATCACAATCTCGTGGCGCGCTGGTCAACCCTATGTCACCCGAATTGAGTGAGACGGACAGTTCTAGTGTATCTCTTTGATCTCCGCATACTGGCTCTAATATCCATCAGCCTTAAAGTTACCCTATTTGCTGTTCCATTCATCTACACGTTATGCACTGCTTTGCTGGAAAATAAACCAGTTTATTTTCACCATCCTTCTGTGGTTTCTTTCTCTTAGTCTGTGATCACTGAATGTGTGTAATTCTTTCTTATTATTGCACGGATATCCGCCTACCGAACTGGCTAACTAATACCCTAATACCACATTATCGTCTCCGTACCCGTTCTACTTGACACCAGCTCTGGGATATGACTCACAATCACTGTTTTACCCGTGCGACTGTGCTGCACCTACCAGTTATCGTCGGTACTTTCTACTCTTCATCCATAACTGAACGGATGTTCTTTTCTATCCCAGCAGAAATCCTGATCTGTACTCTCAAGTATGAATATCACATCTGACATGGCGTTCCCAACCCTTCGCTTACCACTGTACTTGCCCCTCCGCCACACACCTACTCTCGACCGTCCGCTATTTTTCACATTCATTCACGAACCCATACCATGATTTCGAATATATCGAGTCAGTTTTGTTCTTTTCTCTGTTTCATTTCTCTCCCAGCATCGGTGAAGAGTGATTGTTGTTTTCTGATTGATTCCATCCCCGATTTGGCATGCTGGGTTCAGATTGTTAACTGTTTTCTATCACTGCCTCCTGTAGTCATGAGCCGATTAGATACGAATGTACACGATCCAAATGTTCTACTAGTGTGTACACGCTAATTAGCCAGATTGATCCCAAGCAGATTGGATAACTCATGGAATTGATCCAGTATGCAAATTTGGATTTCAACTTATATCTCGAAAGTTTTACCGGATTAGTTAGATATATTTATTTTACAATAAATGTGAATGACTAGACAAAATGTCCCAGAAGCGCGACCGTTTCCGCTGTGCTTGCCGCTCGCCAGGTATGCGTATCCGGTAATCGTTCTTCTGGTCCTCCTTATAATTGAACTCCTGATATAGATCATTATAATCATTATAAAAAATGGCCTTGAAGTCGAGTTGTCTGAGGTTTGAAGCATCTAACTTACAATGCTGGATAGAGAATCATCGCACTGAGTCTTCGAGGCTTCTTCGTCTTGAATCAACTCCCCGAGCTGCAAATGAGACTTTTGTTGCTTAATACTCATCGTGTATGCGCGTGTGTGATTCGGATACTTCCTCATGGTTGGTTTAAATCAGGGTTTCTAGCCAACTTTCCTAGGTGAACTGTCAGGAGTTCATCGACCCAGTTATGACTCCGGATATCGACTTTTCGTCGCCTCACTTTGGCGGGAATATATCGCGACGGGAAGCCATTGCGTAGAGCTTCCTCAGTAGAGGCTATTTGAGACGCTTGGCTATACAGGTGCATTTCGTGAGGTGCAAGGGAAGGGTAACTAGCCACAACCCGACACACGCAGCCCTGAGCATACCGATGCTTCCTGAGGACATTTTGCTATAATGGGTCATGTGAAAATCCTCGATAATCCGGATTATAGCTCTCGACCCTAGTATTATGTTGAATGTTCGTCAATTAGAGGCAGAAGGATACCTCGCGTATCACCCTGATTGTCACTGAGTTAGGATACGCATTCATGTTTGAGCTGCACACTGTTTTTCATTAAGAATGCAGTCGAGCTTGTTCATGAGCGAGCTGTCATTGTCTTCATCCACCTCATCGGCTGGAAGGGCATTCTGTAGGTTGGTTACCCGGTACAATAGTCGGTACGTGAGAGGTAACCCGATTCGCGGAGGCTTCAACATGAGCTTATGTCCACCTATCCAGTTGTGCTCACGCAGAGGAAATCACTCTATTTACTTCGGGCCCATGTCACCACGGGGAATACGCCACACACATGATGTCCCCACTCACTCGGCGAAATGACTCCGGGATCAGTCCTATGACCTGCAATCTCACTTTGTGGCAGTTTCCACTGTACTCGGCGATAAGGCGAATAGCAGCTCGGTGAGCCCTCTGTCACTTTAAAAATTCAGCTGCTGTGCAAGGATATACCGCGGAGCTCGCAAACTCCAGGCGAGGTTGGACATGATAGGTGTGCAGCGTCCTGAAACCGTCATATGAGAATTCAGAAAAAGATTGATGAATAACTCCGAGGATTATACTACTCGAGTCACAGACTTTGCCCGTCTGTTCCCTTGTTTTTAACGATCAGGAAACCTGCACTCCGAGGTGTCGTTCATATGCACATTTCAGTAGGGGAATGTCCAGCACGTGATACACTCTTGAACTGGGCTGCTAGCCACTGGATCTATAATGACATCTCGTAGGATTCATCGGTAACTCCCACGCATGGACCAGATCATGGAGGTATCGAAATCCCCCTTCAGGGTGTTGAGGTCAAGTTTGAACTGGATTGATCTCCAGATTTTCAGCTCATCCGCGTACAACGGACATTCAGATTGAAAACAGTCACGCGGGTCGTTAAGGAAAAGTAGAAACAACATTGGTCCAGAATGAACTTCTGCAAAACTCTACTGGAAACCACGTTAACGTGCACCTGACGCGTTCACTGAAAATAGTCTATCCTGCAGAAAGACCTCAACCCATGACTGTAGCAGGTTCTGGATGCCCATCGACCTCACTTTCACCAACTGTTTCACATGCGACATCTTGTCGAATACCTTACTGAAACCCAGGAACACAGCATTTGCGGGGTAACCATGAGCTTTGGACCCCGACCAATTTTCACTCTCCAACGGAAGGTTGGGTAGGCAGGAGCGGCCTTGGCGGAATCCATGTTGTCGGGGAGAAATAAGGTGTTGCGTCTCCAGGTGATATAATCTGCTTTGCCATCACTGTCTCCAGCACCTTACGTGGCACACAAGTCAAACTCACCGAACAATTGGTTGGGGCTTGCTTATCATCAACTTTCAAATAACGTAACTACCAACGCCTTCTTCCAGTTCGACGGTAGGCGGCCAGTCTGAAGGGATATGTTGAATATTTTGGCCAGCGGTATCGAAAGGACATCAGTACCTCAGTACCATGGGATGAACACCAGCGGGGTCAGGAGTATGGATAATGTGTACATCGCGCCTTAGCAACCCCATTGTCATCAAGGTAGAGAGCAGTTACTTTGAGTAAGACGGGAGATTGTGAGCGGCTTGGGCGTGTCGCGCGTGATACGCCCGTTCCTGCATGCATTGCAGCATGGTAGCGAGTATGTACATACTAGTCTCGTCTAAGTCAATGTCAGCGATGATACCATTCGCTACAGGATTGTTAAGCCTGGGTACAGACCTGGTCCTCCTTTTCAAATACCTGAACACTCTTGGGTTCCAAAACAAATTCAGCAGCTAGACGCTCCGCCAATGAACGGCGTTGGACCACTAAAGCTCCCGAGCACTGGTTCCTGTTGGGTTTATGCACACCATAGTGAAAGTTCTTCAAAGCACAATTTCGCCTGCTGAGCATACGTATGAGATCGCAATCAAACTACGGTGTCCTCTTACCGTGAGCCCGCTCTTACGCATAGGGGCGAACCTTTGCACCAACTGCAGGGGGCCGTCACGGATGATTCACGACTCTTCGACATCTTCTGGTCCGGTTGTTCCCGGTACAAATTGCGCTGCTGTTCATACTTCGTCGAACTGTGTACGCCATACATCACCTCCTTTCGGGAATGGTTGTAGAAATTAGGCCCCAAATCTCCAGGGAAAATTTAACACCACATGATAACTGGCACCGAAAGGTGGAAGGAGCACGTTACGAGAAACCTACGAGGCACTTTAGGTCATTGCTAGATTCCTTGCACAGTATATCCACTCCGGGAAAGTTTGATTTTGCACCACAAACATCAGAGAGATCGGTTCCCCTCCTTTTTGGAGTTTGATCCGCCCGAAACAAGACATCCCTAGATAGACAATTCAGAGTCGGCAATGTCGCCAGCCGGCTTTCTGTGAGAGCAACAACTGCCTGTCTTCGGGCGTGAACAAAAACTTCGATCTCGTCTCTCTTGTTAGGCAGACCGCGAACGTTTGAGAGAACAATGTCCGCACTGTCCACTCTTCGGGATTCTAGAATCTGGCAATGGGGAGCCCCATTTCCCTGGGCATTTAAGACGGTGGCTATTTCAGTCGTAGCCTCCTCCGAATGACACTAAAATCCCGGATTATTAGGTTTTTCTCTCATGTGTTGCGCTTTTCATGAAACTCGATAAGTGCAGCATTTAACTTCAAGCGCTCCTCAGGCTCCAGATCGCTTAACAGTCCTACTGGATCGCCCTTTAGAAGAAACGAATTATGGCAAATCTCCTCAGCTAGGGCCTGGGTATCGAGAACTATCTTCAAAGAACGAGGGAGACCATTGTTCCTGCTTTTGCCCGGCCAAAATGTTGCCTTGACCTTGATTTCGTTGGCGATAGTTTTTCCACCCTTGAAGATTTTTTCGAACACTGACCTCAGTTGATACAACTCGTGGTTTCGTCTCTCCTTATTAGACTCAGCTTGAGTCTCAGTATGGTTGGCGTAGGTGTCTCGGGTATCGACTGGTCGCCATTTCTTCACACCTCGCGAAATGCTGCTATATGATCAAGCATCTTAAATAGACTCTGCTGCGGAAGCTCTATTCACTGCTTTCCCGTGGCGGAAATGTTTTCCTACTAAAGTGAGGGGACGAAAAGCCAACATCCGAGGCTATAACTGGATTGGTGAACCATTGGCAGTCCACCTAAGGAAGTGGGCTAGATACCCTGATTCTAAACCAACCAAGAGGAGGATTACGCGCACACCACGCACACCTTTCTGTTTGTTGCAGTTATCACCGACTCCATTGTATATGAAGGTGTATTGGCCACTGTGGACGTTTGACCCCGTCCAAAAGGCGTATGATCCAAGGAACTGGACACGGGCCCCCAGTGGACTACGGAGCTCCATTCTGTTTTCTTGTAGATCTGGCTTTCTAGTCAAATGCTTTGGGGTTATCCCTCTTCCTCGGTAAGGGCAACCGGAAAGAAACATGCCTACACAACCTATGAACACATTCTACAGATTCTTTTGTTCATATGTTGTGGCACATTTGCTAGGTCTCTGTAACTGATTACGTGTTGAAATAATAGTAATAGTGCTAGAAAGCACTGGTTCCGATGATGGGCGGTTCGCTTCGGGGCTGTCATCACTTTAATCCACCTCACGAGGTCTCGGGACAGTAGAAGCACTTGCCTCCAAATTCCTCCTGGTGCACGTGCTGGATTTCGGGGATGGAGCAGTGTTCACGCTTCCGCCGTCATAGTTTACCATGGCAGGAACGTCCGGTCGTCTTTTCTTTTAGTTTGCCCAACGTTGTACACACGCACAATCCGATCAGGTCGGAGTTCAGACAACTGGCAAAGGAGAAATGGTTGGCTTAGTTCGAATCACAGTGGCATCCATTTTTGCCAGGGATGAGATACAATCCTACGTGGCAACTTATGATCGCGGCTGGACTAGCCAGTGTGTACACCCTATTTCAAAATCGTAGATTTACGGGATTGCAGAATACGATATTTCACCAGGGTGAGATTTGCACATGAGGTATGGAACCCGCCGTTGCATTCTTCACAATGCGCACTCCTGGTACGGGGACCCATAACGCGTTTACAAATCACACAATTGTCCTTCTTCGAGATAGAAGACAGAAAAATGCACATATCCGCAGGGGAAAAGCTGTGATCCGCAGTAACTTCAAGAAGCACTAAACTCTAGCGTACATGCCGGGGGTAGCGCAGTAACGGGTTGTTATTAGTCTAGTATTGCTGTATGTTTCACCCAACACAGTTGCTAGAGTGAATGAATTGCATACTCATGGTGTTTTTGCGGCCAGTAGTCAGGCAATCGTCTCCCTTTCCCATCGGGATGGGACGAACCTCGTTACGTTTAGAGTTTTTTTTCTTCCTTGTTTGTCCTTAACCTCAGCGGTTCATTACTGTCTTGACCTGTATAAAAAATTCATTACCTTCTCGTTCATCAGATTTTAATCCTCTCTTGATTGCAGTCCATCCAAGACATCCGTGTGACTTATTTTCTCTTCACTCTCACTTCCCTTGCACACATACGTTCGTATTTAATTCCTTTTTTGTCTGTGAACGAATTTTTCATTGCGCATGAAGGTTTAGGATTCGACTCTACAATAGTGGTGGAAGTAATGTGAATTGACTGTATCAGCATCCACATGTGGTATACGTCATCTAATTTGAACTTGTTTCTACACGATTCTCTATGATTACATTGAATTTAAACAGCTGGTAGAATCCTGTTTCCGCAAACTATTTTGTGGTAGCACTTAAAATTGCTTCCTGCTTGTCTCGTTTCCACAGTCATATAATAGTTCAACTACAACAGCTCAGATTAATTTTTCAGAACATCCTTACTTCTCTCTCTCTCCTTGTGGTTATGTCAGTGCATAGTCACTTATAGTCTTGTTCTATTCTAGACTGGATTCCGTGGGAGCGTACTGTTTCTCTACATAGTAACCGGATATTCTTATTATTATTTTTTTTTAAATTTTGTTTATAGTCTCTTACACCAAAACAGTCTTTGCATTTTCCCTCGTATATCCGTGCTCCGATGTGAATAATCCATCATCTGAGGAACGGCTTCAAACAGGTAAATNCAGAAAACTGTTTTCATCGATTAATTAACCTAATCATCGCTGTCGAGCAATCGAATTAACAAAAGAAGTGTTTCACGTCTAAATCACTTGTATTGTTACAGTCATCCATCAGTATATCTTATAGAGGCAAATATTGCAAACGCGTCGATGGCGATACCTGACCAATGACAAAGGCTAGGTTTCCAGATTATGAAAGTTTATCATAATACAGTTTTACCTTCTCATGGGTCTTGTGGTCCAATTCGCAAGCCCAACGCTTCCATTTATCACGCTAGTTTGTTGTTCAAAGCGTTTCCTGTGCTTAACGTGCTACTGGCTTACCTGATCCCAATTTAATATTCAGAAGACAGTTCTGCACATGATATTATTCTGGGGTCATTGGCTGCTTTTCAGTTTTTTTAAATAGTTGAATTATATCCACTTACCCTTCTCATTCGCTTTATCCCAGTTAACCCAACTTCTCTGCTTTAAATGTTTTCAAAGTTTTTGTTTCATCCGTACTCGTCCTACACAAACCACAGTCGTAGTAGATGTTCTCTTATTCAATCAATACAGTTGTGTTATAATTGATATTCAGCATTGCTTTACGATTCTATCTGGACGTAAGCGTTCTTTCCCTCAGTTACAAATTGTGACTGATAATTGGTCAAACTGTGCTGCTTTCTTCCCAGATAATTGTCAGGTGTTAAGAGTTATTTCACAAATCGTATCGTACGATCATCAGAAGCATTCCAAATTGTTATTCTAGGTACGCAGTCCGACTTTGAAGGGTTTCATTGTACGACCGCGGGGGTAATCACATTCTTCGTCCGACAAACCGCGATCTACATTTATACACAACTAACTGTCTAACTAATTTTAATGGGCATACTTTGACTCTTCAATCGATTTTAGTCGGCGCAGTTACACGATCGATTGGATTCATTGTTGACGGATTTAGGTCAAAGCTGTCGGTCACGGGTGGCGTCAGTTGCATTTTTGTAGGCGCAGTATAAGAGTATTTACTTTTAGAATTTGCCTGTATCTGTTTTTTAGTAGACTATATTTTTATTTCACACCCTCAAGTGTGACCGAAAGTAAAACGAGCGAAACCGATTGTCCCTATAATCCACGGATCAGTAACAGCTACCTGAGTCAAGTACCGCATCCTGTCTAACCACACAGTGCTAGTTGACTTAGCACTGAGCAGATCGACAACGAAGTTGTCTACCCAAAACCAACTCACTCTACATTTTTTAGTTCATGTTTCTTCTTCTCTTGGATTTCTCGTCACGACAACCGTCGGTCGCGTTTCCACAGTTGAATACTCTGACTTGGTTTCTCCATTATCAATCTTGACTACCATTGAACTATCGAACCACAAAGGCCTGCTGTCATCCTTCTCCATCCCAGCATTTGTTTCCACTCTCAGAACGTCAGCATGCCAAGATTAGCTCCCATTAGACAACAACGNGAAGGTTGGGACGTTAAATAGAAATCCTAGTCACTGGTGAATTGCACCCACGAGACGCACAGAGGAAAAGTTCCACTTGCTTATTTCCAAAGGACCTTAGATTTCAGAATTTGGTTAAGGAATTATCGGCGTAACTATGGCAGTAACTACTCTGCTCTACTTTGGATTTCAGGGCAACGGGCTGTTATACGTAGGAAGGCTAGAAGGTACACACTTGTGTGATGAACGGCAGACGGGGAATGTCCCATAGTCACGAGGACCTGCTGTGCGATGGCGGAAACCGGTAACACAAGCCCCGCGACTTGGAGTGGTGGGCCACATAAGGCCCCACAGGATCAGGCGTGGCATTAAACCAGGCGACAGCAAGCTGCCTACTACCGACTGGGTGCGTACTCCTGCTCCGACCGCAACCAGGACTCGCTCGAACATTGTCGCAATCTGCGTAACCCAACGCACAACGGCTTCTGGACCGCAATTATAATCGTGACTGGAGATAAGTATACTCGCTTAGACTAGCTAATGTTGCATGAAGTCTCTTGGAATTCCAATTCTGTCGTTTGAGTAATCGAGACAGAGTTACAGCTTTGTGCTCAGAACACCGTCTTTGTCTCACTTGCAGAAATGTTCGGTGTCCATATACAGATCATGTCATCTGGCGTCCCCATCATCGAGACTAAAATTAGGAGAATCGCAATGCCTGCATTGTATTTGGAGTTTGCCCTAAAATCAGTTAACCTGTGCTGAATCTGATTGCCGATTTAGTATGTACTCTGTTGCCTTTGTGCCATGATCGACGTTAGTGTCGAAAAAACTCCGTACCTTGCCTTTTTTGAAAAGAATTTTTAGTTTGTATTTCTGCTATCTTTTTCTTATGTTATACTGGTATTATATTATATATTTCTCACTTGTCTCAGGACAGACTGTGTGCCAAACAAATCATAGAACAATAATCTTTACAAAAAGAACAACGTTCCATGATTGGTTTTAGGGCTGAATACTGCCAGGTTACCCAGGACAAGGTAGATGAATGATCTTGAGCAATCCACAACCGGAGCCTTTGGCTAGCCAAAGCCTGACCCGCAAGGCAGCGGGATGGTGTGCGAAAATCGCAATCCATTGGGAGCCGGTGTCCAGTTCACCGGATCATACGCCCTTCGGACGGGGTCAAACGTCCAAGGTGCCCAATACACCTCAATGGTCAATCGAGCCGGTGACCATTGTCGCCACCGGAGAGGTGTGTGTGTGGTTCGTACGCCTCCTCTTGATTGGTTTGGAATCGGGGTTTTCAGCCAACTCCCCTAAGTGAACTACGAGTGGTCCACCAACCCGCTTACAGCCCCGGATGTCGGCTTTTCGTCCTCTCACTTTGGTTGGAAAACACCTCCGCTACGGGAAGGCAGTAAGCAGCGCTTCCTCAGCAGATGCTATTTGAGGCGCTTGTTCGTATGGGAGCATTTTGCGAGAAGCAAGGAAAGAGTGACTAGTCGCAAGTCTAGGCACCCACCCCTGACCATACTGAGACTTGTGGAGGCATACTGGTTTACATTTAAATTTTGCTCAAACCAACCTAATGATGGTATCTAATATTGATTCCTTGTGAAATTTGTTGAATTTTACTGCCTGTTGTTAGGAAAATCACTCAAGCGATTTTTCAAGAGATTCTTCCTGTTGTCATCGTCTCAGTTCCGGACGTTTATCCTATG
>UZAN01058602.1:0-11934 GCA_900618425.1 Echinostoma caproni
CCGTTGACCTTTCAGGCATGATTGGATCTCCGGTTGTGAAAAGCCATCCTGTATAGCTCGCAGGGTCATGGAGGCACGCAAGCCTTCACACCGCGTCAAGGCGCAGTCTCGTCGTGATGGTAAAATCACTTGAGAGAACAACTAAATCGGAGCTCCGGCTCAACCGAATGAGTTCGGTGAGTTTATCTTAAAACTCGTCCTTTTGTGCGTCAGAATTGGAGTCGGTCTGTGCATACGCTGAAACGACGAATAAACACATTTTGGTGTTGCTTCTCTTCCGAACGCTGATAGACCCTTGGAGCCGCATCGCACGTAAATGGCTGTTGATGGGGATCCAATCGAGTAGTGCGGCTTCGGCTTTGTTATTCAGTACAATGCTCCCGCCACGCTGGTCTACTGAACGGGCTTCGTCATCACCTGACCTGCGGAGGAAGAACCTCAAAGACAACCCTGGTGCACTTCAGTGGCTTAGAGTAGTAGGATCCTGGATTCGGGTCTCCCACTCGTAGCAGACATCAATCCCCAAGACTCCATTGTTCGCGGCATAAACACTTGTTGACCCAATTGTATCAGAGTCCTCACGTTGAAGGCCCCCAGATTAAATGGCTGACGAGGCTTCAGAACCTGCAATCTATTTTTTGGTAAACTACTTGGCAACGAACTTTGGCAAGTGACGAACAGGTTGTCTGAGGGAATGTTTCTGGTTGGAAGACGGGGTAAATAGAGAGGGTTGGGTATGGAAGACAAGGAATTAAACAAAGGTTGGGATATGTGAGCAGTAGCCCACTTATCACTACCCACCCCGCTCGATGCAATGGGTAGCGCAGTGCTGATTATGCTGCGCGACGACCGATGTAATATGGAATTATTTTTATTGTGTATGCATTTGCGTTTGATGGACGGGTACTGCCAGGGTGTGCAGGCACTAAGCAGGAAAACGATTAGGGTTCTCGTCCAAAACCTTTATAGTTCTGACAATAACCTAACTGCAAGGCAGCAGGTGAGGTGAAGTAGAGGCCCATCTACTTGGATCAATTACTCCCTACACTTTTACCGATTGATACGCTAACTCTAGTCAAACCTACAACCTGGAGGACCGGGAGACTGACCTTCCAGGCATGGTTAGATCTGCGGCTTGATAAAAGCCATCCCGTATAGCTCGTTGGGTCATAGAAGTGTACAAGCCGTCCCACCGCGTCAAGGTGCATTCTCGTCGTGTAGTGGTGTTTGATGTTTTTCAGAACCATTCAAAGACTGATAACTTTAAATTTTAATTCCAAACACTCATCCACTGAGCATGAATATTGTCAGTTTGAAATCATTTAGGTAAGGACTTTGATCACTCTATGCTAATGTCTTTAGAGATAATCAAATACTGTGCAAGTTGCTTCGTGAGGCCTAGAAGATCGAACCAACAGTTATTACGATCTTTTAAACATGACAGCGCAAGCTGTGAAACCTGAAACTCAATGGAAGGATGGACAAATTCCAAAAAAGTATTGTTTTGTACTTAATTGTTTTGGAATGCACTAAATCCGGTCGCCATATATCAACTACTTGTTTTTCTATAATATTCTCACTTTGGTGATCTGTCCGAATCAGTGTATCCACCCTACGCAGTTTGTATCTTTCTTAGTTGGTAAAGCTCGGATGAATTCATCCGAGTTTCTCGCTACAGATAGAGAGGGTTAGGTTGGCATTTTCTGACATACGACACCTTTGGTGCAGCTGGATCTTCGTTTAGGGTCTAGTGTAGGCTGTAGCTGTTCAGTTGGCTGTTCTGTACGTTACGGATGCACGGCCGTTATGAATATATAATCAGAACCTACTAATGTTCAAACACCGCTGGCGATGCCTCATTACGCGAGTCTGAACAAGGAACATGGCCATCTGGTGAAGTGTTATTGCAGTGACCTAGAAACACAAATTCTGGACCTCCACCAGATATTCTTCCTCGGCATGCGATGTGTGTGGCATTAGTTGCCAAGGTTGATCTGGCATGAGGATCTATCATCAGTTATTATTAGAAAGCGACGTTGTTGCTTTTTATTCAGTTGGATCGAAACATCGGTTTTATTTAATTGTTTGCGCATTCGATCTTAACCTTGTTTCTCGCTTGCCTTTCATCACATGCCAGTTCTCTCAAGCCCCACCTCGCAGTTTCACTAATCTGGTTCATGAAGGCATGGGCCGAGCGGAGCGGATAATCAAAGCGGTCATGCTCCCAGTTGGCTCGCCTCCGGCCGCCGGACAACCAAATCCTGCCGAACCGGCCTTTGCCTCGTCCACCAGTTTTGTGATGGGCCCAGTTGATCCGCAATCAGCTGAGGTCTTTCTTACTAGCTACAAGCAGTTGCTGCCAGATGCCTCCCCGAGTGACCTGCAAAAAGTTCTTGAAATGAAGGTAAGCTTCCGGTCCAATGATAGATCTGATCTGAGTCGATTTGCTTATGTTTGTCGCTGTCGATGAATTGCTTTGAATTCTAACCTGCCTCGGTACAATAAACGGTAGAATAGTCACTGTTTAGTTAGGGACCAGCGGCTGAGCTAAGAGCAGATGTAAAACAGAGAAAGGATGTGTGGATGGATCCGAGTTGTGATCACCCCTATCCATTTGAGAGTTTCCTCGGTTACAGTACAAATGAATCGCAGCCGAAGTTTCTGCTCAGTAGTTTTTCCGGCCTACTGATATTTGGTGATCGATTACCGCCGTCGCACTGACGTGTATGTGCGAATGGGTGAACGATAATCGCATTTCTTCTTGGTACAACGCTGACGAAATCGGACAGGGCACTGATCAGATGTCATTGTAGCAGTTACGACCTGGATCTAGTGGGCCCTTATTGTATATGAGCGATGCACGTTACAGTTTAGTCAATCACTAGGGTCATGACTAATAAAAGCGCCATTGGTGTCGACCGATGCTGGCCATAACGAATGTATCGATCGGTTTCAGGACGCATTGGCAACAACAAAAGTGACCAGACGAGTGGATGTCTACTAATACTGGAGCACATTTTTCACCAAAAAAGCATGAACAGATTGTGCAGCGAACAATGGGAGCTGGGATATGGGATAAAAGCCAATGTACCGCGTATAAAGTGCGATTGCTCCATCGTTTCACATCGTACCTGGTAACAGCCAATTCACTTATTTTCGAATACGTGGGTGCAATCTGGCCATAGAATTAAGCAATAATTCATGTGTATGCGATCTAGGCTGAATCGTCAAATGTGCTCCAACTTTGTGACGTCATTGTATCTGAAACTGTTGTGGTGGATGCTATGTACTTAATTCGGTGGCCACCCATGTATTGCAACTGAATGAGACCATATTTGGAATTTAAATTGATTTGACAAACTTTCCCAGGAAAAAGGTCAAGGTTTTATTATGGGTATTACTTACAAGCAGATGCTTTTCTTGTCCCATAGGGTGTTAACACGAACTGAGTTGTAATAGTGATGAACAAAATTCCATATGCCGCATTTGGTTGTGTTTTGTGTTTTCATGGATGTTGGAATGCAATGTTTGTTAATGATTCGTCAAGTTTTACCTTGAAAGAATCAGTCATCTCGGCACATACAACATGAGATGGTAGGGAATTCCAGGCAGTGCACACTCTGACGGCAAAGGAATGACGTCGGCAGTCCAGTCGAAATTTTTGGATTGCCAACTTGAATGGATGTCCCCGTAGATGAACGTTTGGCGACAACTTCAGAAGTCGGCGATAAGGGTGGTTTGGGCTGTGTAATATTTGGTACACCAAAATCAAGTCTCCTTGAATCCGACGATACTGATCGGAGTATAGACCCAACGGCTGCGTTCTCCCCATGTATAAATCATGATAGAGTCCTTTGACCATCTTCGTGGCAAGCCTTTGTAGACGTTCCAAAATCTTATGATCACGTCGTAACCATGGGTTCCAAGTTTGGATGGCATACTCAATATGCGGCTGGATGTATGCTGACAACAGACATGAGAATAACGATGGTTCAAAACGACCGAAAACCCGTTTACGTAGACCGACATGTTTGAGTGCGGTTGATGACGCCCTGGCGCAGTTACCAGAACAGCTCAGGTCTTCGTGGACTATAACACCCAAGTCCTTCTCTGTTGATGCATGAGGCAGTAGTGTTCCATCAAGAAATCCGCCACGATGGATTCCATGACTTTGGATAGAACGGGAAGGAGTGTCCCTGGGCGGTAGTTGGCGGGATCACTGTGATGGCCACCTTTTTTAATTGGAGAAATTATGCCTTGTTTCCACGACTGAGGCAGCACGGTTGCGGCAAACATCCTTTGGACCAGAAAAGCTAGCGGCTCAGATATGTAATCCGCTAATGCAATAAGCAGGTGGGGATGTAGGTTATCTGCACCTGGAGACGAATACTTATGTAGACTCCGAAGCTTTGATTTCACTCTGTCGGCATCAAACGTGAGGGTAGTCAGTGGTGGATTTGGAAGAAAGAGTATTCGACGAGGCAACCGCAGTGTCGCGTTGTTAGGTGTGTCAAAGACTTGGGCGTATTGGTCTTTCAGCATCTCAGCTGCTTCTTGAGTGTTGCTGGCGACCTTTCCAAGACAGCTGAGTGCGGGTATCCAGTACTTTACTTTCCTCGACATATTAACATGTTTGTATAGTAGTAATGGGTTGGAGATGAACTTCCGTGAGACCACTTTTTGGTACCCCAGCTTATCCTCGCGCACCAACTGGGTACACTGGTTTCGCAGTTGTCGATATTTATTCCAGGTGCTGTCAGTTGGAAATCGATTGTATCCTCGCCAAGGTCGATTGCGCAAAGACATCCATTTCTTAGTACGGCTGCAAATCGGCGAATCTTGGACCCCTGACTTTCTGACAACCTTAGTAACTGAGGCGATCAGGTTTGTAAGTCTGTGTGCAAATGCATGCCAGGTGACCACTGGGTCACCTACGTCCCCAGGTAGGATCTACTGAGTGCAGTAAGACAAATTCTGCAATCTAGTGTAGGCCGTGGCGAGACGTGTTCTATCGAAGCGTAGCAGACAAATTTGAACAACCATACTACATGGTCACTGCGTCCTAAGGGGGGCGAGACATCGATGGATTCGACCATAAGCTCTTCGTTGGTTAGCACCAGATCCAGCAACGACGATGTCTCCAGGTTGCTAAACCTTGTGGGTTCCTTCGCGTGGTTGTACAACGGATGCGATTCGATTAACTGTTTAAACTGACTTTGGAACGATAGATGGGAGATCAAAGTTTGACTAAATTTTGCAGATAGGACTTGTGACATAGCTCGCAAAAGTGTATCGTTTACTGACTCCGTGGATGAGGGAGAACGATAGACCACTCCAATAAGACAATCGTCGTGCTTCGACAGTTTCAGTTTACACCAAATTGTGTCGGGGGCTGAAACAGGAGGATCAACTGCATCGCACTGGGGATCGCTTCGATGGTAAAGTAGAACACCACCNCCCCGCGTGTTGAACGATCGCGTCTGAGAAGAGACATGCTGGGTAGGCCCAACTCAGAGTCGAGAATGTCATCCGTCAACCAAGTTTCTGTGACAGCAATGATATCCCACTGACTGGATTGGAAACGCAACACAAGTTCGGAGAACTTACTGCGGAGACCTTGGGCATTAGTGTAGCAACAGGTCAAATGTGTTTGGTGTAGAAGTCCCTTTGGGTGAGAAGTAGATTCATTGCCGACCCTGTCACGGAGCCAGAGCCCTGGTACTCTGATTCCCCCAATTGTAGAGGGGAGCTTGAAACCGGAATCGATTGTGAATCAGCACCGTTATCCCACAGTGAAAATTCCAATACTGTAGTCTTCATTAAGGGTCTCAGGTGTAGTTCTGGTGGTCCTTTTTTCTTGTTTAGTTTCCAAGAATGAAGTACTGTGGTCGCCATTTCTGGTGTGCTGAGGGTGACTTTCATTATCTTCGGGCCATTACCGCAGTAATTTGGTGAAAAAGTAAGACGACTGATTGATGTGGCAAAAACATTTTGGCAGTTTATCGGGTCCTTAATGAAATACCACTCCTTATTGTCGTTGTAAAAGCATTTGCACTCATCGGGATCACCTAGTTCTGGGACCCCATGAATGAGAACAACCCTTTTGTTCTCTTCCTCCCGTGCACCCTCTAGATTGTTCCGGTGTTGCACGCGCTCCGCCCATGGTCCATGAGAGAAGATTCGTGTGGTGCTGGAGCTATTTCTCAAGAGATAACTCGAAAGAAGGACGTTCTCAACGTCCGTTTCACTCTTCAGTGTAACTCGTACTAACCTGGGTTCTCCTGCGTGTGGCGAATTTGGCTGGCGCACAAGCCGTGTTAGGTTCACAGGTTGGACATCAATTCCCATGAGAGTGCACAAACCTTTCCAATGACCAAGATCTTCTTGCCTTCCCCTCAGTGTTCAGGTTGTCGGCTCCGGTAAATTCGTGCAGATGACTGTTGAGATGGTGTTCTTAACGCCTTTCTTGCAACCTCCTGACGGGTTTTCTGATGGTTTGCTAGGATTCAGTGATCTAATGATATCCTTCGGCTCTGCGTCAATGGTTATTTCTTTTTGTTACGGTCAGTGCATTGTTTGTGTCGATTTCCTGCGTACGTTGTACGGGAACGTTGTTTATGGAGCACCTTGGACGCTTAGGTGGCCGTTGAATCGGGCTGGTCGGAGGGACTGGGGTACTCAAAGCGGCTATTTCATCCTCGAGCGCCGAAATTTTGGCAAATAGGTAAATAGGTTCTGGATAAATAGTTACTTAAAACTGCACATTGGCTGTAAATCAGATGCATTATCCCAATGTTAGGCTGAGGGAATTTCTTCGCTAGATAAAGGCTACGTTAAATAATTAGTAGATAATAATAAATGATGGGAACAAGTGATGGAATTAACATAGTTTTCATCGAAAATTGGTTCTCGTAGCTCGGGTGAAATGGAATAGTTTTCATCAGTCCAATTCATTTGATCACAAGTATCCCAATTGGTTTTTCATACAACTTGAAGTTATATTCAACTGATTGACGTGCTACGTCGCAGTTTTCCTAATTTACCCTCTCTGCTTCCCGAAGGGCGTAACATAGCAGGCGATTGAATGTATTAAAATCAGTTATTTATTTCAGATATTTGTCAGTTAGTTTAGCTGCGTGTCGGTATCTTCCACTCGTTTTCTTTATTCAGTTTCACGAACACCAATGGTCGTTGAGAAACTTTAGTTTTGCATACAGGCAGTTTCACTAGTTGCATCGGCTTTATGATTTTGACATTCGAGGTCTGTTCTCTTGCTATTCACTTAAAAATATATACGTTTAAATAAATAAATAATAATAATTAATAAGTGCGTTTTCAAACACCAATAATTTCATCCCTTTCCGAAAATTTTTCTTCACCAGGGGGTTAAATACGGTGAACTTCAAATGATTGTGGACATCTTTAGGGGTCAACTGGACGCATCACGTGACGCCAAATCGACCAATTCTGCAAGCGCACTAGACCAGCAGTCAGGCTCCAAGAAGGATGAAGCTGAGTGTAAAACCGGGCCATCTGATTTAGTAACTGGTGATGATTCACCACGTTCTCGAACTCTACCTTCAACAGAAACACAAGCGCAAGGAAATTTAATAAAACCGTTGGAAAAATTGGTGAAAAAGAAGCGGTAACCGCGAGATGTTGACATGCAATAGCACTATGATTTTTCTGTCTTCAATTCTTTCCATTCACTACCACTCCATGGTGGTGATATATTTTTGTATTTTATGCTAATTGACCGCACTGCTGACATTATCGTTTACTGTTTTGGTACTTCTGTTCGACCTGTGCTGTGGCTGTGTCAGTATTCCCCTTGTACCGTACCTTTTCATCGCCCATTTTGAGCATTCGTGTTGTGCTGTATATTTTGGCCATTCCTGTTTCTAGTTGCACTACTTTTCCTCTTATGCTACCTTCTCGTTTCTATTGTATCCAGTGGTAAAACTACGCAGCGCTATTTATTTCTGCATTCATCCTGCTATCTGTAGTTTCTGTTTGATAACGTTTGAGGTGATGACCTTTGGTTCGGCACTTGACAATAGGTGCATCGGGAAAAATTCACTGCACAAACCCCTATGATTTGTCATTGCATTCTAGTAAATTCGTTGTCCATAGTCTGTGGCCACTCGGGTTTTAAGATCACATTATCTGAGTCATCCCTTATCATGTTTTCTGTCGTCGAGCTCGTCCTTCAGCAAGAATAGAAAGAAGCGAATTCGACAGCTGTCAACCTAATTTGTTACAGAATTTAGTAACCAGCTATATTTCGTAGCCCTACGGTGCTTCGCATTAAGAGCAGGTCATATTACGCTATCGGAACTGTGCAGTAGAATCCCTACCGGGGTGAACGTGTTATGTGAACTCCAAATATTCGTTACATCAAGAAGGGAAATAGTACTCAACGGGCGAAACAGTGCCATTCCATAATACACCGTAAGAAGGTTGATGAGGAGCAACAAATCTCCGAAACTCTCATTAGGGAGTGTTTCTTGTGGGCTCGTGCATGTGAATTATGGTACGTTGATGGTTGACGATCGGGGAAAGCTCGGAAAAGCGAAACCATGTTTTATAGACAAGTGCAATGCAGTTGTAGATGTTAAGCCTTGTTGGTGCAGTTCAAAGCATGAGAATCAGGAAGACGTTCACCGAGAACATTTAGGGTCCGTTAGGTAGCAATGGGAAATACTTACCAGTAAGTTGTGAGTGGAGTACCGAAAATTTATGGATGTTCAACTATAACGGAATAACGTTCGAAATTATTCAGAGAATAATTGGACACTAATTACGCCAGTGATATCAGATTGTTGGTATGAAGGCGGCGCTGAATTAAATCAGAGGTCGGTTTCTTTATTTCAGGGGCGCCGTAGTAGTCTCGGGACCGGGTTTGTCTGATCATGCACAGAGTGTTCTATGTTCACCCGGTAGGTAGATAAGAAAAGGTATATTGATCTGTCAACGTAGCATTAGTTTAACTTACCAAGGCTGAAGAGTATCTGCAATCACAAAGTTTGGTGACGGAATGTGTAGTGTCAATTCACGCACTTTATGCAGTGTCCAATTCCACAATAATCCCATTGTAACATCTGAACTTTCTGCAGTGTCCAAACTTCACCGGAGGTTGTCTCAACATAAACAAAGGGGAAAAATATCTGACGAAGCGACATCTGAATACTGATGGAATCTGCGCCAGAAGCGGCGAAGAGATTAGGAGCGAATACTCCGAGTAACAAAATCCTTTCGTGCATACAAGAAACAGATGGACTGCAGTTGGTGATCACACTTGATCCGGAACCACTGCAAAAGATGTACAAAGATCAACGTATTGAAGGCACCAATAAATTAAGGCCAGATGGGCGTGGTGCTTCACACGGGTTGCTGGTCCGTTGTAAACTTGCTGTTGTTTAACCAGATGATCAAAACTAGCAGATCCTTTGCATGCGCATCATGGGGTTGTATAAGAGGCTTCTGTCCTCAGAGCTAAACACGTTTTCGCCAGGGATATTTTCCTACCACTCGGACAACACAATCTAGTGCCTCCATCAGTTACGTTTGTTTTTAAGCAGTAAGTTACCATTCACACGTAACTACAGCAGCTATTATTGATCTAGTGACTACTTTTGGTTCTTTATTTCATCAAACTACTCTCTGTAGGACTCTGGATTGCATGAATTTTGTTCTCATNTATGGCGGGAATTGATAATTTGATTGGCTTTTATCTTTTGCTTGTTTGTCCCTAACTTTTGTGGTCTCTATGTCTGTAGTTCATAACTTCCGTCGAATAGTAAGTGTATTCTGTGGTACATTTGTATAATTTTGACGTATATTTTAATAATAAATTACTTTTTGAGAATTGTTCCTGATGCCAAAAAAATCTATTTTTAGTGTCGTTGGTATTTTATCGCACGAGAATGTAGCGGATCAAGCGTCATGTTTGTCCAGATGTATCTTTATGAAAATGGAATGAATTCACATTTGACTGAGGTAAATTTGAAGAATTACCTCAGCTTACTCATCATCATCATCATCGTACAGCGAAATACAGAGAGGCGAACTTCGCTGATCGCTGGCAAACTCGCAATGAATACAAGGTTAGTGGTAAAATCTAAGGTGGACAGTTATTAGATCTATTCTGAGGAAGGTAGAAGAAGATGAGCCACTATGGTCAACACAGAGTACGCAATAGAACTCTGCATACATACCGTTTCAAGCATTCTGACCTGATAAGAAACGACAACAAGAATGCCACTGCTATCCGTTCGCTGCCATATCCTTCAATGTCTCCAACCAACCAGTTGTGGAGTCCTTCGGACCCCAACCTGGAAGGCGAGAGACACCTACTCTACCTAATGTCTCTGTGCATTTCTTCATGCCTCGTCTCCACGTCATTTGTTGACCACGTGTTTTGCTCCAGCCCGGATTAGCTACAACGAATAAAGCGCGGTGCGGCAGACGATGGCTGGACATACGCAATATGTGCCCTAGCCAGCCTATTAAGTCTAGTGATCTGAATTCGGTATGCTAGCAGGTTTATGCCTGACAGACTCCCAAACACACGACGGCTTACCTCCACGTTAATAACCCGTTCGCTCCATTCAACATGGGCTAAGCTACGTAAACACCGATAATCGAAAACTTCTAGTAGACGAATATCTTCTATTCGCGAATCCAGGGTCTCACAACCATAAAGCAGGACTGAACGAATGCCAGCACAATATACATGACCTTTCAACTTCAGTGAAACATCGCATCTACGCCTAAGGTATTTCAGTCCTGCTTATGCTGCTCGAGACTTGGAAATGCGGGCGGTTATCTCCTTTGTTGCACTACCGTCATTGGTCACGCAACTACCTAAGTAGCAAAAGCAATCCGTCATAACTAAATCCTGGCCATTTAGTTTCAGAGAGGTAGTAGACGAAACCCAGTCCTGCAGCAGCGCTTGGCACTTTGAAGGTGCAAAGCACATTTCGAATGTGGCTACTGCACTTGTTAATCTATCAAGTGCACTTTGAGCGTCCTCCATACATTCGAACAGATAGACGATATCATCGGCGTACTCCAAATCGCATAGCATCTCTGCAGTTTTCCATTCAATACCTACGTTTTGGAGTCCCCTTAGTGCGCTCTCCAGTATTTCGTCTACGACGAAATTGAACAGGAACCGCGAAAGAGGGCATCCTTGACGGAAGGCGCTGCTGGTGATGAACAGCCTTCTTAGTTCGTTGTTAACTCTTACACGACCGGAGGTATGTGAGTACAGTGACCTCAATAGGTTAGAGAACTTTTGGGGCATCCCTTTTCGAAGAAGGGAGCCCATCAGAGCTTCGCGATCAGCTGAGTCGAAGGCTCCTGCAATCGTTGGCCGACGGTGAGTATGACGCAGCTGAAGTATCTGACGCAACGTAAAAATCTGATCAATACATCCACAGCCAGGCCGGAATCCAGCTTGCTATTCACGGATGTTGGTCTTTCTCAAAGGTGTCAGACATCGAAGTATAGCCGAAGCTATTACTTTGGTGACGATCGGGATCAAACTCATCCCGCGGTGGTTTTCGTAATTGTTGCGGGATCCTTTCTTGAAAATGGGAACGATCAGTGATTCGCCCCAAGATGAAGGAATGTGCTCTTGCACCCAAATGTTGCGCAGTAGCGTAGTAATAGAGGTTACGAGGTTATCACTTCCCATCTTGGAAAGAGTGGGAGGGAGCTCATCAGGTCCTGCTGCCCTTCCTCGCTTCAGAGATTGAATGCAAGACCGAATTTCTGCTTCCGTTGGGGGATCACATGACACGCCCACGGAGCTTCAGTCGCAGATGAAGCAGCCTGATTAGCACTAGGCCAGCTGAACTGTTCGTTGAGGTATTCTGCCCAGCGATCGAGTCGTTGATCCCTATTGTGAACAGCTCGTCCCCTCTTATC
>UZAN01058608.1:0-11932 GCA_900618425.1 Echinostoma caproni
TGTCTTCATGTCTCTAAAAGTATTTCTTACAGTTTATTGCTTACATTATGCCGGCTGACGTGTATAGTTTTTTAAAATATTAACTGTCAGCTCTTGTGCTTGCAAAAGTTATAAACAATACAATACCATACAATACAAGACTTCACGCACGATTAGATTTGCCGAAGAAGCCTTATTTGCAAAACGTCAAACAAACGGTGTGATTTTTATATCCAGTGAATCAACGCTATCTACCCTGAGATACTTGATAACACTTGAAAAGGGAGTTGTTTCTAGAAGCCCTTCAAGTACCCCCGATGCTTAATCAGAAGAAAGATGAAATTACATTGGGTTGTCCAGGTCGCTTCATTTTAGGTATGATTGAACAAATGTTTGGTAAAGTTTAGGAAATTGTCCGATTCAATGGAATATTGTATGAGTATTGTTTCGTGCCCTACTAAAGTAGCCGCGACAGAAAAAGGAACGTGCGTGCAAGTCTCACAATGCTTCAGCTGTCAGCTATTTGTCAATGTTTATCAAAACTGAAGTAAATAGATTGAACGCATTATTATTTGAACGCATTCTGGGGACTGGAAACAGCAAACATCTGTGACAATGTATACTAATTGTCTGAGGAGGTAAGAAAGTAGAGTCGAAGTTGGACGTGTTTTTGACCCATGGCAATAACATCTTAAGCTCTTATATTTCCTGAAAAGGCTAACCTCAAAACCCTCAGCAGTCTATAAACATTCCCAGTGTTCCGTCCCAGTTTGCTTACAAGTCTAATAGATACGCCTTGGAGGCAGTCTCTACTTTTTTTTCATTTTATCAGCAAGTCCTTGAACAACTTTGCTTGTCCGTTCGGTGTGCTTTTCTGGACTATTCTTGTGCATTTGGTTCCATTGCTCGATCTAATTTGTCACAACAGCTGGAATCGTTTGAATGCAACAAGCAGTTGTTAGCCTGGCTAGCCCACGTTTTTACTGATGGAGTACAAATCCCTAGATTGAGGAATTCTTCATCGAAAATTGTAATCCACAACTTCGGAGTTGTTCAACGAGCTATGTTATTCCCAAGCATATTTCCAATTATAATTGTGATATCCTCTGTGTTTCCTTGCAGGACTTTTTAAATATGCGGGTGATGTTCTATGTTAACCCAATTGTTCTTACTCCAAGCCCAGCGCTTTTGTTGACTATTTTGAACAAATACAGTCATTCTGTTCCTTATCCGGACTGACTTTAAATCCCAGTATATTCGTGTAATGTTTATATAGATTTGCTCACTCCCTATATCCGGCAGACCCCAAAGTGAATAATAATACCTAGTGTAAGCTCTGTGACTGCGGCACCTCTGATTTCAAATTCGAAAGCTCAGGCAGCTTCGCGTATCTCAGTCAGTTATTTCTATATT
Source organism: Echinostoma caproni (assembly GCA_900618425.1). NCBI lineage: Eukaryota > Metazoa > Platyhelminthes > Trematoda > Plagiorchiida > Echinostomatidae > Echinostoma > Echinostoma caproni. The sequence continues at coordinate 1,393 of UZAN01058608.1, forward strand.
TTTTCATCATTGTGTTTCCCCTACCGTAAGCTACTGTTCCCAGTTATTTTCCTAGCTCACTCAAACAGGATTTCAAATTCCTAACCCGTGATTTAACCATTATTGGTAGTTTCTCTTTTGTTCCTCTGAATGAGTTGGCTTCAGAGCTTTCAGAATAACTTCCTGTGTGAAATTTGCTGAGCGGATTCTCACAGATCCTGACCGCCCATTGCATCTAGAACTGACAGGTTACTCATAGAAGAAGAGCGGTCAATGAGTGAATTTTGTCGTAAACTGCGATTATGAATTGTCCCCATGTCTATAAAGACATTTCTCACAGTTTATTGTTCACATAATGTCGGTTGACGTGCATAATTTGTTAAAAACTGAACTGTGAGCTCTAGTGCTTGCAACAGTTATACACAAAACAATACGGTAGAATAGAAGAATTCGCTTACTATGATATTTACCGAAGAAGCCTTATTTGCAAAACGTCAAACAAATGGTGTGACTTTTTATATCCATTGAATCAACGCAATCTACCCTGAGAAGCTTGTTAACACTTGAAAGGTAGTTGTTTCTCGAAGCCCTTTAAGTACCCTCAATGCTTAGTCAGAAGTAAGATGAAATTTCTTTGGGTTGTCCAGGTCGCTTCATTTTAGGTATGATTGAACAAAGTTTTGGTTAAGTTTAGCAAATTGTTCGATTCGATGGAATACTGTATTAGTAATACTTCGTAACAAAAGGAACAAACAAACGCTGGCCTAATCAAATCACATTGGCTACAGAAGGTTATGTGAGTTGAACCCCAACAATATTGTGTATTTTGAAGCATCAGTTACCTAAAAAAGTGATCCAGAGAGTCCCTATTATAGAAACGGTTATCACGAAGTGCCACGTATTTTGGATGACCAATGCAAACTAAACTAACCGAAACCCCTTAACAAGGTTTTCCTCAATCCGTTGACCTGTACTGAAAAGTGTATCTAGCGCATCATTCTTTGGGGCAGAAAATTAACGCGCTGATTCTGTCATACAATTGGTGCGCCGTACTGTTCAGCTATTGGCAAATTCATCACAAACGACCGTTCGAACAAAATGGGCCAATGAAATACCTGTTTATTACTCATCGGAACCCCCCCCCCTTCGTCTCGTCTTGCTTGCTGTACTTTAGTTCCACGGACAACCGTAGGCTCCCTGTGGGGACGAGGAAAACTGCTTTGGGCCAATTGCACGCCCACCAACTGGCTGTTCCGGGGAGCTATAAAATAACGCGTCTAACTGCGAATGTTTACGCAAGCTAGCAGTCCGATTCTCTTCTTGTTCACCATCATGCTTCGCCTCTATCTAACCATCGTACTTCAAATTCTCATGTGGGGTAAGTCACTTCAGTATTTTATTCTCGACGTTTGCCCACTAGTGCTCATATCATGTCATCTGGATTCCCGCACATGGGACGTTGCTTTGGGATGGTCAAAAATGGGATTCCATTACAATGTCAACGTGAGTTCCCCTCGTTCGTAAAATGTATCCGGCGCGTGTATCGTTAACGTGCCCCACGCCTCGAGGGCTCATGGCTTGAGATAAACTTTGAACGAGTGAATAGAAATGATACCCCGCGTTGTCAATTAGGCGTTCTTTATAGCTGCTGCTGAAGCTTTGATCTTGCTTATTTTAAGGAACAGGAGTTAGGAAACAGATGAATCATGTTTTATTTCGATACGAACCAACGTTTTCATAAATTTGTTCAGACTAACAGTTGGATATATGCGTTGACCTGTTTGTCACATACAATATCTCATGCAACATTGTTGACAGCTGTGTGCCATACATTTGTCTATGGATCAACAGGAAATGATTTTACATTGTCCTGCAAATATATTTTTTCTCCTGTTCAAGTATACTGAAATTAATGAAATTGATTTGTTTGAGTATTTGGTTTCAAAGTTTCACCGGCGAATCGCGAATTGACACCGCACATCATGATCAGGCCCGTTGTATGTGTACCGAATTTCCGAAGGCCGTTACGAATGCCCGAAAGAAATGAATTCCAAATGCATCAATTTCTAGTGTACAAATTCACAAACTGCATAGAATCCAAACTTCGGTTTCATGAAGCGATCTGCCAATATAAATTGCCAAAATAAGCTAGGTGCATTCATACCCACACAAGAAGAGCAAACTGGTCGTTACTTCGCAGTTCAAGGGGTGATACACACTGAACTACAAATCTTCACTCCTTCTATTCACTACAGCAATTTCAGTTCCGTTTTTGGGACCGAACTGATGACATGAATGCTGAGGTGAAAACATCTGAATACAGTCCGGAGATAGTGCCTTTCGGTTTTCGTGTTCAGCTGTACCGTTTCAGCTGTGTCTCAGGCTTTCGCCTAGTCTGTCATACAAATGAAGGACTCCTATTGGAAAGCATGAACGTGACAGCAATCGGTCCCGGAATGAGGTGCCCAAAATGCGCTGATGACAAAATGTGAGTGTCGTTTTAGAAGTTAGTTTCAGCAAAATTTTCCCCTAGATGGTGAATGTTTGTATTTCTCTTTGATGTGTATAACAAATAATTTAGTCCTTTTCCGCCTATCAGTCCATCAGGACGAGACAGCACCTTGACGTGACATGATGTCTTGTGCACCTCTCTGACCCAACTAGCTTTACAAGATCACTTTTATCAAGCCGCAGATCTGATCATGCCTGGAAGGACGGAGGGTACAAATGAGAACAGGTTTAACCTCCTGGTCCTCCAGATTGGAGGTTCAACTCTCGTTCTCGTCTCAGTCGACAAAATGGTAGAGGAGTAGTCGATCTAAGTAAATGGGCCCCCACTTCGCTTCACTTGCTTCACCCACTGTCTGGCGGTCAGGTTCTTGTTAGGACTAAAGGCTTTGGTCGATAACCGTAATCGTTCTCCTGCTAAGTGACCTTCTGGATACCCTGGCAGTACCTGCCCATCAAACTCGAATGCATACGAAAACAAAACATAATTCCGTACTGCAAATTTTGTCGCGCATGATAATCAGGATCGCGCTGCCCATTGAATCGAACGGGTTGGGTAGTGATAAGTGGGCTACTGCTCACATATCCCAACCTTTGTTCAACTTTTTGTCTTCCGTTCCAAACCTTCTCCCTTTACATCTTCTTCCGACCCCAAACATTCTCTCAGGCAACTTGATCGTCACTCGTCAAAGTTCGTCGCCAAGTAACTCGGTAAGTAGTTTAGCACAAAATAAATTGCCTATTCGGAAGCCTCATTAGCCACTGAATGTGAGGGCCTTCAACGTAAGGACTTAGATGCAGATAGGTCAACAGTCAAATATTGTTCCAACTGATACGCAACATTGGAGGTCGGTGAACCACAGTTAGTGAAACAATCTGCGAGAAAATTGGACCAGCTATTCACAGAACGAAACAACGGCTTAGCCCGTGCGCGAAGTACTTCAATTAAGACAGTTCAGCTGGCTAGGTGCTCACCAGCCTATATTGTCTGTTGTAGTTCCGGCTGCATAGGAAGTGTCATGTAAACCTCCGACTGCAGCAGAAGTATGATCATGCATCCCAGCTTTGACTAAAGGAAAAACAGCTGGATCGGATGGGCTTATCTACACTAGTTGGAAGTTGTTGACGATGCCCTCTTAGACTCCACCATTGATCTAATGCGTACAATCTGGTCACATAAGCGTAACCTATCACCTCCGAACAAAACACCGATTAATCTTGCAACGAGTGTATAAACCGCCGTGGAATTAGCTTGATCCCAATCGGCACCCAGTTACTAGGCTCCTCCTCTTCCTTCGACATCTGATACCGTTTAGGGCGACAAATATCNACTATTTGGAAGTTGTTGGCGATGCCCTCTTAGACTCCACCATTGATCTAATGCGTACAATCTGGTCACATAAGCGTAACCTATCATCTCCGAGCAAAACACTGATTAATCCCGCAACGACTGCGTAAACCACCGTGAAATTAGCTTGATCCCAATTGTCACCAAGTTACTAGCCTCCTCCTCTTCCTTCGACATCTGATACCGTTTAGGGCGACAAATATCCGCAAACAACCAGCAGGATTTCAACCAGGTCCCGGGTGTGTCGATTGCATCTTCACTCTGCCTCAAGTCCTCGAGGTACACCATACTCACCGTTGACCAACGGTTGTCATGTTTCTTGACCTAAAACGAGCCTTCGACTCAGTTGGCCGCGAAACCGTAATGGGCTTGGTTATTCGTAAATTAATTTCGTAGAAGTATTTGGACATATTGAGTTCACTCTATTCACATGATTCTGTTAGCGTAATGGTTCACTGTGAGCTGAGTAGGTCGTTCGGAATTAGCAGCGGTGTTCGTCAAAGGTGTCCTCTTTCGCCATTGCTGTTCAATTTCGTCATAGACAAACCACTGGCATACGAGAAAATTTCGTTGAAAATCCTATTGAGAAGAATTAATGAGGCGCACGCAGCTATTACTTTTACATCAGAAGTGGAATCAGAATATACCTTCCATTTTCTTTATGTGAATCTCAAACGACGTAGTGATGGTTATCTGAATAGAAGTGTTTATTGCAAGCCAACATGGACTGGGCAATATATCCACTTCTCAAGCTTCGTACCACTGAAACGGAAACGGAACACTTCATTCAGAAATATCTATCTGAGACACCCAATGGACCGGATTTAACAACAGTGAATAAGAAAGACTTATACATGCGACTCCCTTACAAAGGGGAGAACAAAAGTGATCTAATCATCAGACGCTTGGAAAGAACATTCACACGCACATTTCCCGCAGCGCGTTTATGCCTTCAGTGCACCAGTCGACCAATTATTTCCATGAATCTCAAGAATAAACTGCCTATTTCTACCTTTTCTATGATTACCCACTCATTTGTTTGCTCATTTTCGGCAAACTACATCGGTAGAATCATCAGGCAGTTCTCCTAGAGAATCACAGAACATAAACCAGCCTGGATGTTTACTGGAGATAGAAAAACCATAACAAGTGCCATTGTCAAACACCTCGCCAATACGAGAAATACTGCGAATGAAGACGATTTCGAAGTGATCTACCGTATTTCCAAGGCTTGAGCAGCTCACGCAGGACCAATACACCTGATGCAGCGTTGTGGTTTCATTGAAGTTGAAAATTCACGTATAGTGCTCCACTGTACGATACGTTCTGCTGTATGGTTGTGAAACCTTGAATTTGCGAGTAGAATACATCGTTTAGCAGTGTTCGACACTCGATGCCTGTATAGTCTGACCCAGGTGGGATGGAGCGAGCGGGTTGTTATCTTAGAAGTAAGTCGTCGGGTGTTTGGGAATACCCCAAAGAAGACCTGGCCATCATATCGAATCCAGTTCAGTAGGCTCCGTTGGTTGAAACGTGTTGTGCGTATATCAGACCGTTGCCTCTCCGAATCGCAGTGGCTTTTGTAGGCTGAAAAAAACAACTGGAAGCCAAAAGAAGACTCTTGGTGACGAATCAAGAAGAAAAATTGCCCAGAGTGATTTGATTGAGTAGGTGTCTCTCGGATTCCGGGTTCGGGTCCAAAAGATTCCAAAACCGCATGGTTGGAGACACGGAAGATCATGGCCGAAAACCGACAGCAATGGAGATCATGCTGTCAATTACTATCAGACCAGAATGCTTGAAATAGTATGTATGCATAGCTGAATTGTTTACTCTGTGTGTTCAACTTACAGTTTTACTTCCTTTTCGCATCTCCAATAATAGGGACAATTTCTATCCCCAATACACATTCTCAATTACCGTTTATACAATATGAGTTTGACAGTGATCAGTGAAGTTCGCTTCACTGTATGTCATTTTGTAATGCTGATAATGATGATGCGTTTATCAGATTGAGCGTTCACTTTGATTCAATATGCGAACTCGTGTTCCACAAGGCAATCTAGGACTAATAGAAAACCGTTTTTTTATGTTCTGCAGAGTATTCACGCTAAACATGTTTGAAAAATACTTGGATATGGGTGACCTTTGCGCGACAGGAAGCGCCGATAGCTGGGTACGTTCGCTCAGTGAAATGTCCTTGTTTATTCTGGCAAGGTGTATGCAAATATCTCATGTCTTATGAAGTTTTGATATGCAATTATTTTTTCTCTGTCAGTTAGTTCTATGCAGATGATTCCGACTGATTGTTCTTTTGAGTCCCTGATGAATCAAATGTACAGTTCTCTTATCAATTCTTTCTCAACGAGATACTGATTCCATGTGTGGTACGGTAAGCTGGCAAGTATTTTGAGTAAAACCGTACGATACCTTGAATTATATGGTCACCTCATGTGATGATTGTGAATTATTGAAATCGTGGGTGAACTGTTGCCTATCAGAGAATTTGTAAGCTGATGGATTTCGAAGCACAATTTACGCGATGTAATCGTTTAACCGGTGAGACCGAGTTCCCGGCTGATTTACGCTGACGGAGAACGATGAACAGAATGGAGATTCGGATTTTTATGGGTATGGTCATGCTGGCTGAGTTGATGGTGACATTTACTTAGCAAAACTGGCGGTGTTCGACCTCCTGAGAAGGAGGAAAGGAAGAAACTATGACACGCTTTGAAATGGTATTCAAGATTCAAGAAACACAATCAACAATCACAATTTGTTATGCATTTAGATAGCTTGAGTTGAAAGAACATTTCTGTCTGAAGCTACTATCTGGAAACTGATTGAGGGTTGTTTTGCAATTCTTGCAGATTGAGGTATCACTCAATGGACGTGTGCGACCGGTACAACCAATTTGGACCGTTGAGTGCTCTGCTCAAAGTGGTCCCGTGACGCTCAGCCGATCTCGCCTGTCATCCCGCGAACATGCAAGCAAAGGTGGTATCGTGCTATCGCGGCACAAGAGATCAACTGGCGATGTGAGTTTTTTTCATTTTCACAATTGCCCACAAGTTACGATGATGCAGACAATGAACATGCTCTGACCGATAATACCTTTATGAGTTTCTGAAGCCAATTAAATAGAGATAACAGAGTGATTTGAAAGTCGTTTGCGTGAATACAAAGGCTTCCTCGTCGAAGGTAATTGCACAGCTAAGTAGCTGAAATATTTTGCGGCCCGTCAACAAAGACAGAAACGTTCGTGTTCGATCTCTTTTATGTTACTCAGGCTTATCAGTCTTGTTTAATGTCCTGTATGGCTTTGCAATTCAATTTTTGTCATTATCGATGATTTAAAGGTATATGAGGTGAAAATGGGATGGAGCCTTGAACAGAAGACAATTTTTATGCGTAATCTTTTTTATGTTTTATTTTATTCAATTTGGACAAACGTGGAGTCATATATGCTTCCATTTCGGTTAAAATGTTTACTGGTATTCACTTGGCGTGGAACAGTGATATCAATAATAAAAGCGAAATCAAAAGAATGTCAGTCAAGTTTGTTTCATCGAAATTGGTCTTGTTGAATCACCTGAATATTTCTTTTTGAAAAAACGACAGTCAGGGAAAATTCTTCTCTCTTCACTTTTACGGATAAGGTATTCACCAGGAATTTCTGTGGATAGTAAATCCAAACTTAGGAGAATCTGTTTATGATAACTCGCTCGGCATGGTAGTGGCAATATAATGAATTTAATATGTGGTATTGGTGTTGTTAAATGAAGGTTCAAGGTAGAAAACGAAACAGCATTCAAAAGAGAGATGGAGAAGATTAGCCGCTTTGGTGAATGTCTTTTGCTTAATAGAAAGCATGATACAACGGGATTAAATGTTCCCAATTCTGAACACACACCGAAAACTCACTGTGATTTCGGTATCACACTCGCAAACAAAACTCGGATTGTACAATCAAATCCGAATTGCACCTGAGCAAATTGAGGTTTTTGTGCCAGTAATTTAAGTTTCCCTATTTCTACTCGAAATGCCACTGATCCTGGTTTTGATAAAGCCTGGCTAAATTTGGTCAATTACGTATAAGCCACAACGACTATTGATGCCAAGTTGTTTACATTTGTGAATAATCGCTCCGAGGGAGCCACAATCGCTGCATGCAGAGTAAATCCAAAGAAAATCTGGCATGAGCGTTGAGCAGTTATATTCCGACATGCACCAGAGTGATTCTACACTATGATATCGTATTCCCTTTTGCGTTCATCTTCAGCTATGCCGGCTGATTAGATTTGCACCAGTCGATAAACGCGGCATACGTGTAAATAGGCCCACAAATTTGACGATGCATATCAAAAGTNCATTGTGGATCAATTGTGGACTTTCTATGGTATCAAAGATTGCAGCCTGCAATCTCAGCTTCATCCAGATCGAGATCGGGGACGACTTGCCAATCAAGCTGACCGAAGTCAAAGCAATTGGCCAATTCAACGGTAGTACAGTTAATGAATTGCAATTTACCATGGACAAAATTGCGATGAAAAGTAAGAGGTCGTTTCTGTGATAACCTACTTTGATGACACATGAAATGTCCTCCCCTTTTGCCACAAAAAAAATGATCTGTGTTCTCACGCTCATTTGCAGACGCACAAAATGATGAGCTAGGAGGCCCGATCAATATAACGATTTCCGTTAGATTGGCGGACGCTGCGAAGGAAGGAGATAAGAAAGTTTTAACGGTAAATTATGGAACAAAGGAAAAATACTGCTTTGAACATTTCTCAATGCCCATCAACCCGGAAACAGATTTTAAAGCCCTACTGGATACGAAGATATACACAGAAACAGTGTCTATCTACCCGAAGTACGTTCATGCCCTAGTCGGCTAATAACCATTGTAACAGCATGTCAAGAGTGGATTATGGGAACCCAAGATATACCTTTTACAGCATACCTACTAGTGAAGTGTTCTCCAAATTCCGTATGGAATTTGGTATTATTGAATACTGGTTGTAATAAAAAGGCACCGAATTTGGCCCATGATCTCAATTTGTTTTGTATCGTGTACAGAAACCTGTAAACCATCACCGGGAATAACTTAATATATTCTTGCGAATGCAGAAATGCATCTGTGCAACAGTGGGGCCCTGTATCAATTACCTCTCCCCCCACCGCGTTCCCTCGTTGCAGAGACACAGTTCGATTTGTGCTGATTGTGGGGCAAAATCAGGAGTCGCAGTTGGAGTGCAAGTCAGTGAAAATCACTCTGCACCACAACATGTGGATCAAAGCTGCAACTATCTTCAGTTATGACAATCAGATTCCCCTAAATATCACACAGCCATATCGATTGACCGAGGTGCTGGTAAGTAGTGAATATATTGATTTGCTCGCACCAATATTTGTACGCACCATGCCATGGCAATAAGAGCAATACGTTACACGTTCATGCGATCTGGTATTCATGCGTATCACTTGTCATTATCCGGTCAACCAAAATCTCACAAATGTGAAACCATATTTTGTTTCGAAAACATATGTACATTTGGTCTTTGCTGCTTTCAAGTGTTCTGTAGAACGGTTGTATGAAGCTGTATTTTACAATATTGTTTTTAAGATTCAGTGATACATACACAAGCTTCCAGACAAAAAGAGACCATGGTTACAACGCTGTCAGAGAACAGACAGAAGTACTTGAAAAGTACGTCTTAGCTTTGAAAGGATACTCCTCAGAAGGCTCAAACGGGACTTCAGCAACCAATAGAAATCACAAAAGAATTAGTGAACGGGTATTGGGAGAACACGTCGTCGAAAAAAAGTTCCTATTACAGACAAGACAGAAAAAATCTTCTCATCTGTGAGGAGAGGATTTCCAGCTTGCAAGCAACACTTTTGTCAGTCAAAGACTATCGAAGCTTGCTTTCAATTGTTCCAACTGGGTACGTCACATTTCTGACACTGCTCACGGGCGTTCTCTAAATCCGGACCCTGACCGAGGAAGCTGAAGAGCGGTTCACAGTGAAAACATATTTTTCGGAATAGAGCCTCAGATCGGATAAAATGGAATAAACAACGAGACAGTTTCAGTTTATTATATACACCAAGTTGTCGTTGGTTAGATATGGAAACGGAAACGACACTATTATCAGCCTAAATAAAGTGCTGTAGAGAGAGAGATGGGTAAAATCACTAATATAATTCGTAAAAATGTAAGATGGTAAGAAAGCACCTTGAAGTTTACCCACATTCCTGAGTAAGGCAGTTGCCTGTATCCTTCCCAATTTACCACTGTGATATCTTTAACAACAGGAATCAACAATCCATGCAAAATGAACATTGAGACGACCAACGACGCTGCCCTTAAGTAAAAGAAAACGCACCAGTGAGGTAAAAGTGGAAGTATAATCAAGAAAGGCACAATACACATATTTGTCGTTCTCGATTAGGGACCTAGACAAGTAATGGTATCCGGTGTGTTTATATGCAAACAGAGAAAAATTATGAGGATTTGTAAGGTATAAATGAAGTTGATGCACAAATGACCGCTCTATCAATTTCGAATCAGTGGAAGCCGGAGCAAGTTGAACACCTTTCGCAATTTGAGCCTTGGGATTTGTGTTCAGATGGGTGATTCTCTCAGTGGGTTTATTAACTGGGGCATGTCTCCAACGACAAATCCATCTATGTTTGCTTAAG
>UZAN01058611.1:0-11931 GCA_900618425.1 Echinostoma caproni
ATTTGATCATGCTTATGCATGCTTCACGGGGCTCCGTGAAATATACACTTACTTACTTAATATGTCGTGGAGGCTGCGACTTTCAGCTTCCTTTCTCACCCTACTCTCACGAATATATAGCTCCCTCAAATTATGGAAGATTAGGTTCCGCGTCCTGCCTAACATCATTTGATTGGAATTTTTTTACCATGGAAGCTCCCTTTCTAGAACTTCAATTCACGAAATTAGGACTGTAATCACTCCAGATTTTGTATCTTCCTTCTTAGCAGCTTGTTCCCCTTTCGTCTCCAACCTAATTTCCACCGACTCTGTCGGTTTAACACTAATGCTGTGTTTACCCTTGTTCTTTTTCGACGTATTTGTACTCTTTATCTGCATCTTAGGGTTTAACCCCTCAGCAGCAACCATACCCTGTGCCAAGCGTGAGCCCTCGAGCGCGAATGTCTCGCACCGGTTACATACCCACTTCAGATTCTTGTTCTGAAGGTGAATAAGGTACTCTCTCTTTGCTACGAGTAAGCACTTTTGATGGTACCACTTTTTGCACCTGTTGCACTGAATGCCATCCGCTACATACAAAATCATCCCGTGCCACCACAGTGACTTTTGCTCTGTGCGGAACTCATTGATAAACGTGCGAAAATTTCAAAAACGGTCTCGAAAAACGGATAAATGGATAAAAGGGTAAAAATGGCTAAAAACGCTTTGGGAACACCACTATAAAAAATAAAAACGACTCAGATACAACTTTTGTGAACCGCTAAAGGGTTCGACACTTTCTATAGTAAGCACTAAAAGATTTGGTGCTAAAAGTGTGAAATATCTATAGATATTTCACTAGTTTTCAACCATAAATTTTAAATACTGAGAGCAATTCAAAAATTCAAACCACGCGCGAACGTACCGCTCAGATTAGTTCACGATGGCCCCTCGTTCAGCACTGCGCGGCCACTCCATGAAACTGGAGAGGCAGCGTCCCAAACTGAGAGCCCGGGAACACTCTTCCTCGGTACGTATAGGTCGCCCTTTGAACTCACTGCCAGCCACAGCAGTCCAGGCTAAAATTAACCAATCGTTGAAAAAGCTTCTTGACAACCACAGCCGAACAGTACCCTGGCGCTCCGTTCGACATACCGTTACCGGCAATCGGAGCGACCCAACCTGGGGCATCTGAGCACCGGCCAATCATTGTCGTACATTGAGTATGTTTGCAGATGAGGTGATGTGGGTTTGTGACCCCCCGAAGTTTTATCTTTACTCTGTCCTCGCTGATATGCTGCTGTATGCTGCGAACTAGGTCGGAAACCAGAGGGTTGGTCACTCGGTATGTATCATGAAGGTAACTCACCCGGGTATTATAACAACCAACCACCACTAGACAAAGCCCCATCCAAGCAAGACAGCGGGATTTTTATCCCTCATGGCCCAGAAAAATATATATACCTATAACGATAAAAAAGAAAACCCGTCGGCTAGAAAATAATGCAAGGAGCGCTCGAAAGTGAGTTATTGGTGACAGGATAAACTCGGGTCGGCTCCCAACGCCGCATGGTGTTGAACGCGGAAATGATAATAATATTAATAAGAAAAAAGAGAGGAACCCACCAGATTCCAACCGCAGGAGTCGCCAAAATAACGAGTTATTCTGTCAACCGTTTAAGGAAAGAAGAGTGAGAAAAAGACGTAAAGGAAAGTGAAAGAAAGGAAGAAAAAGAAGAAAAAGAAAGAAAACAAAAAATGAAGCCAAAAGAGAAATGAAACCTACAGGTTGTTCGGCGGGAGAATCACTCCGTCGGTTAATCACACGCAGTTGAAGACCGAAATCGGGTAAGGGCACAGGGGTACTGTCTCCCTAACTGCAAACAGCACTCATGCACCCCGGTCACCCCTCACACAGTGCACTCATCTACACACCATAATCCTAGTCGGAGTGGCCGCGTCATGCAGCCCTGGGGCTATCTGTTGGTCCAGTGCCAAGTAAGCTGCTGATGCCGCTCTGGAAAGGTGAGGGTGGAGACCCATCTCATTCCCCATATCTACCTAACGCACAGCTTTTCTTTACTCCTTCACCCCGACTGCTGGAAGAATGATTGCATGGTTTGGTTATGTGTCCTGGCTTTCTAGAACGGTTTTGTAACGGTGGGCGCCATTGAACACTGCGAAGCGTGTGGTGGCAAGAGCCTTTTTGAACCTCATTTGTGTGGTCTTGACCATTGGTTACGTACGAGTAGAAAAAAGGACAGTTAAACAATAGCATTCCTACCTGTCCCTTGTTTCAGACACAATCGGATAAAGAGTAACAGACAACTACTCCGAGGACATCCGTCCGTCACTGAGCAATAAACCTACCACCAGAACCCGGGCTACACGAAAACTTCGGTTCTCAAGCCCGTCAGTCCCCGTGAAACCAAGATCCGGGACCATTGGACTTAACCTCGAACCCGTGAAATACTTCAAGACTTCAAGATTTTAAATTGATCATGTAGGCTTGAAACTAACGCTAGAAAGCAGACACAACAAACCAGCGGCCAAACTAAGGAGGCGATATGGTAAAATCAACCAAAAAGAACTGGCCAGAGCGGCGCAGGAAATAAACTGGGTACCCAAACCCAGGTGATGCATCTCTGGAAACCAGATGGAGCCATATAAAGACAAGACCTCCTACTTACGGATAGGTTCGCAACTTTGGTTCCGTTAGGAAAGAAGCAACCGCCTCCTTGGTGGAAAGCAAATATAGATAGGGCTATAACCATTCGTATAGGACATTGGGTGGTCTATAAACAGTGTGGTACCCATCAGTCGTGGAATGGTTACAAACAAGTGTGCAACTATGCACAGAAAGTGCAAAGAGAGGCTAAATACCAATTTGAGAGAAACTTGGCGCAAAATGTCAAGCGAGATCCTAAGTGTTTTTACGCATATGTTCAATCTAAGCGCAACACTCGGGAAACGGTTGGTGCTCTTTTTTTAATAATAATAATGTATATTTCACGAAGCCCGTGAAGCATGCACAAGGCATGATCATATGTTCAAAATAATCATATGTACAACGACAGTACAGGTAAATAGATAAACTATTTGGAAGACGTACATACTGGAGATAGTAGGGGAGCAGAACGAAAACGCTGTGTAAACGGAACACAAAGCGGACGAGGTCACAAACGTTGGTGTGGAGGATGGAAGAATGTGCTGTATAAGCATATCGATCGAAATTGAAGTAACTGTTAACCCGTTATCTAGGAAATTCGGCGTGCGGCTCTAATGGGAGAAGATACGGAGAGACAGAATGTAGGACAATAGACGGAAAAAATGGAGTCACAAGGATGAGGAAAAATAGGACGGAGTACAGTGAGTTCATACGTTTGCCGGGATGCGGACGCATGCAGACAAAACCGTGGAAATAGCCATGCCCAGCAACCACTGCCAGGACCAAACTTTTTCATTGTGGGTTTAGACCCCAAGCCTTCGACAGGTCCAAGCCAACCGTATCTGGAACAAANGGGTAATACCAAGCTGAGAAGGGATGAGGCGAGAGACAGTATGTCACAAATCAATGGGCAGAGTGGATTAATAGGGGTGGTATATGTATGTATACTTGTAAATGTACAGCAAGGTACGTGCACGTAAAAACCAATATAAAACCGATAGGCATGCATCGAAATAGACCACAAAGTTTGGCATAATCACTCGGGCGACATCGCAGTGAAGAAAAGTTCTGCTGATCAATAACTGGTCACAAAACTACTAAGAGTGTGTACCAAGGTGGATTGTGTCCCACCGATACTGTTTTGAGGCTGAATCGGTGTAATAATACGTGTTCGGTTTAGAAAGTGGCTACAGCTACCTAGTTAGTATGTGCCACGAGGTTTAGTCAAACGATTCGAGCGAAAACGAGGTGTAGAATAGTTGTGGTATTGAATAAGTGGTCATAATACTTCTGAGATGATGTACCAAGATGGAATGTGTTTCACAGATACAGGCTTAAAGCGGGATCGGTGTACTGAAAGAGGTTTGGTTTAGAAAGTGGTCACAGCTACCTGAATTGCATGTGTCACGAAGTTTAGTCAAACGATTCGAGCGAAAGCGAGGTGAGCACAGTACTATTATTGAATGAGTGGTCACAATACATCTAAGATTATGTTTTTAAGTGAAATATGTTCAACAGATACAGCTTTGAAGCTGAATCGGTGTACTGATACGGGTTCGGTTCAGATGGTTGTCACAGATACCTGGTTTGCATGTGCCACGAAGTTGTCGAATGATTCTGGCGAAACAAGGTGACGAATAATTTTGGAAATGAATAAGTGGTCACAATACTTCTCAGATGATGTACCAAGGTAGAACGTGTTCCACAGATACAGCTTGGAAGCGGGATCGGTGTACTAATAGAGATTCGGTTCAGAAGCTGTTCAAAGCTACCTGGTACGCATGTGCCACGAGATTTAGTCAAACGATTCGAGCAAAAGCGAGGTGAGCACAGTACTATTATTGAATGGGTGGTCACAATACCTTTCAGGGTGTACCAAGGTGGAATTTGTTTCACAGATACAGCTGGAAGCGGGATCGGTCTACTGATAGAGGTTCGGTTCAGAAGGCGGTCACAACTAGTTGGTTTGCGTGTGCCACGAGGTTTAGTCCAATGATTCGAGTGAAAGCGAGTTGAGTAATAGGTCTGATATAGAATGAGTGCTTGCAATAGGTCTAGGAGTGTGTTTCAAGGTGGAATGTGTTCCACAGATACAGCTCTGATGCTGAATCGGTGAATGAAGCAAAAGTGAAAATAGAAAAGCTAAACATAACCTGGCCGAAGTTTAGAGACTTTTAGCAGGCAAGATACCAGACAGACGAGGATTAGGATGGAGAGGCGGAATAGTTCGAGGGATTTCAAGTGTAAATAATCCATGCCGTTTTGAAATGCCAATGCTTCATTGGTGAGATTGTGTATTTGGGTCTTTTTATTTACAGTTAGAAATTTTCCAATGCGTCCCTAAATATTTGTTGTCTGTCGTTAGTCTCATCTCGACAGGAAGCTTATTCCACAGACGGGAATAAGTTCCTAGAAAAAACTTCTTCCTGGCTGTGGTTCTGTCGTCTGTTATTGGAAGAAGGTTAATATGGTTTCGAATGGGATATGGCGGATTAATTTCAAATTGTATGTCTTCTGTGAAAGCGGCTTTTCCATGCACGAAACTGTGCAGCAAAACAATGTTAAGTTTTACGCGACGTAGCCATAGAGGTTCAAGCTTTAAGAGAAGACATCTTTCCAAGTAGCCTAACTCGGTGGACCAGCCAAGGATTTGCTAGGTGAATCTTCGCTGGACGTTCTCCATGGCTAATCTATCGAGCTTTTTCATGCTAGAGTATGCCAGTGAGGAAAATTCTAACAAGGGCCTGGTGTGAGTTTTATAAAGGGTGAGAATGCTCTCGCGGGGGCTAAAGCTCCTCAAGACTAGGTGTATCGTTCGTCTTGCCTTGGCTACTTGCAGAGCGCAGTGCTCTGAGAAGTTAAATGTACAGGAGTAATTCAGTCCAAGGTCACGAACAGAAGATGAATGATCAATAGGGGTGCCATTTATGGCCAGGGAACCTGGAGGAGCTTGACATCGATAAGTCAATAGGTTTGACTTCTTTGAAGAGAAAGTCATTGACCACGTAGAACACCAACGATCGAGCACCAGAAGGTCTGATCGGATGCCTTCAAGAGTTTCTGTTAACTTATTTGGTGAAAAAGAGTAGACAACTTTAATGTTATCTGCAAAGAGGAAGGGGGTCCCACAAAGAATGGATTTTGAAACATCATTTATATACCTAAGAAACAATAAGGGGCCTAATACGCTACCTTGTATTACGCCAATGGTAACAGATTGGGGTTGGGAGGAACAATTATTAATCGATACCACCTGGGAGTGTTCAGATAAATAAGAAGAGAACCATGGAAGAAGCGGGTCACCTATCCCATAAGATCGGGCTTTGGCAATG
The DNA here is from genome assembly GCA_900618425.1 of Echinostoma caproni. Taxonomy (NCBI): domain Eukaryota; kingdom Metazoa; phylum Platyhelminthes; class Trematoda; order Plagiorchiida; family Echinostomatidae; genus Echinostoma; species Echinostoma caproni. Next base: position 5,980 of record UZAN01058611.1, read on the forward strand.
AGCCATGAGTGGGAGACATGGTCAAAGCTTTTGTCATATCAAGATAAACTACAATGTAGGCTTTTCCGGTGTCCATGGTTTTAGTGAGAAGGTTTAGGAAATCAAATTGGCATGTTTGGCAAGAGCGAAATTTAAGAAAGCCGAGTTGGCTCTTGCTAAGTAGGTTTGCAGTAGGAAGGTAGAGAGATAGTTGTTGTTTAACAGTCTTTTCCATTATTCTGGAGATGATAGGTAAGTGATTTATGGGGCGGTAGTTGGAAGTATCCTGAATCGGCCCGTTTTTGTGAAGTGGGATAATGGAAGATTGTTTCCATTGAGATGGTACAATACCACCAATCATTAACAGGGTAAATAACTTCAACAGTATCACAGGCATATCAGATCCGCCAAAGCGTATTATACTTGGGGTAGTCCATCCGGTCCTGGCCGAGAGGAAGGCTTAGTTACATTGAGAATGCCAGAAATATCTTTAATGGTAAAGTCAATGACATTTAAAGATTCAGCAGTGGCCAATGGCATGTTAGTGGCAGTGTGAAAAGAATCAGTGGTATACGAGTAGGTAAAGACGGAATTTAGGACTTCACAGATTTCCTGTGGGGAGGTGAGGGCTACGTTTCCAGGAAGGTTCAGATGAGAAATAGAGTGACTGACAACTTTATTTCGCGTCTTATTTAGCTTGGAGATTTTCCAAGATGGGTTTGGGTGGGACAGAGCCTTAAGCTCCTGGTTTTTAAGCAAAGATGTTTTTTGTTGTATTGTCCGCGAAAGAGAATGCAACTGCATGAAAAGGGGGAAGTCGTGAAAAGTTTGATATAGCCTGTTTATTTTATTGAATTTCTTACTTAGTCTATCCAGTTAGGAGGGAGGGCGACTGGTGGGTAAAGTGTGAAGGGTTTGCGCGTTGAGGCAGTTGGAGAGGTTCTGATAAAATAAATCTGGAGCAGATTGCGAGTTGGTGAAAGGAATAAATTGGTCTAATCTTTGGAGCAAATCAAGTTGGGTAAAGAAGACCAGTCATTTATGAACTGAGGAGCATTAGCTGAAGCAGTAACGATGGTTGGGGATGGCTCAAGTAAAAAGGTTCATTGAACCATTTTATGAACACTGCCTGGGAAATGGTTTAAAACAGATGCTTGCGAGACAGTGAGGCATTTTGTGAAAACTATGTCCAGAACATGGTTTCCTCTGGTGGGGCATTTAACATGCTGCGTCCAACCACCAGCATTGAGATTAGAAGGGAAAGGGAGAAATTTGTGGTCTGCTGTCAAGGAAGACCGGGGGCGTTAAAATCTCCTGCGATAAGTTTAAGTTCAGGTGAGAGGTTTGATAAATGGTTGAAGGATTCAGAGATATGTGAAAGATCGTAGGAGGTTGAGGGGGGACGATACATACAACCAAGCAGTAACGTTAGGTTGTGGTATGTAACAGTTAGCCAAAGTGATTCCAGAACTTTATCTAGGGTGGGATCGTTTAATAGAGTCACCTGTAGAGGAGCTTTGACATAAACTAAGCATCCGCCACCGCGGCGATTCCGTCGGTTTTCACTGAAGTGTTTGTATCCGATCAAGGACATAAGATCTATGAAAGAGTCGTCCTGCAGCCACGTTTCGGTAGCCATAATGATGTCAAAAGAGCCGGAGTACGTTATATTTTTTAAGGATCCAAATTTATTAACAATGGAGCGAGAGTTAATTAACAAAACAGAAAAAAAGTTTTTGGGGATGGGACAGTTAGACAGTTTATATAATACTGATGGGTTTGTACTCTGTTTATTGTGAGAACGGCATCAATAGGGAACCCAAGCAGAATTAAAGTAATTTGCTTGAGCAGTGCCTACAGACGGAAAGCTGTTTTTGTAGCAAGCTGTGTGTGTTTCATTGGAAGGGGGGAAGTGGGCTGAGATGCAAGGGTAAGGGTTTGGTGGTGGGGGGATGGACGGAATGAAGCCAGATAGAGATTGTTCAAGATGTAGGGAAGGCTATTGGGGGAGTTGTGGGTTGTAATAAGTTCTTAAGTCCAGTGGTTTTAGTTGAGTTTGGACCGATGTATAGGGGGCGACAACGATCTGGTTTGGGGGTATGCTATATCTATGAGTGGGCTTGAGCCCCACATTTTGAGGGGAGTGAATGAGGCCACGAGAGAACGAGAGGAGGCCAGGGTTAGGTGAGGAACTATAGAGATGCGGTAAGCAATATAAGTTAGTTGCTAACTTAGGGAGATGAAGAGGAGCACCCCGTGTACGAGTTGACACAAGTGGGTGAATGGGTCCGGTTGCATCTAGATAAATTTGACGGGGACTAGGATTTTGGTGTGGGTGATGCCCAACGGTGGATGTTGTGGTAGCGTGAGTGGGTGCAACTGAGAAATGATTTCTGCGAGGAACTACGGGTTTAGGGTCGTATGTAAAGCCCGGACAGGGGGTATGATTTGGTGATTTGAGTACGACCAGGGTGGTTTACCTGCACTATGAGGCTTTTTCGGGACGGATAAGGGAGGTTGATTATGTAAAGTAGTCATGCTGGATGACTTCTTCATTTGAGGAGAGCTGTTTTCGTCAGACGACGAGGGGGGTGAAAAGCCCGGCATCACGGGCCTCTAGTTTGCGGTTAGAACGTGAAATATTTGGTCTTTTGGGCGGAGGGGGTTTGGGGGAGGCCGAGGAGAGAGCGTCCAGGTCGACGTTCGAGGTCAAAGGATTTCGGGAGGAAGAGAGTACCGGTGGACTTTTTCTGGGAGAGTTAGCATTTGGTATCCCGCAGGCCTTCTGCACTTCAAACTCTCCGGCAGTAGAAATCCTAGTGACCCTTTGAAGTGGGGTTTGATCGGGAAAAGTTTTTATCGTTTTAAAAGTGGTGTTCTTAGAGATAATGAATCTTTTGGATATAAATTCCTTTGCCAATAAATCACTGGGGAATTGGAAAAGAAGGGGACAAGAGTTCCGTTGATTCTTTTTACAGAGTCGAACCGGAGAGTTAGCAGTGAGTGAAGGCGATAAAGCATGTATCCTGTTACGGTTCTTCAAAAGCACGTACAGGAGCCCCAGAGACAGATAACCTTCCGTCAATCGAAGTTAACTGCACACGATGCCCCCAATCACAGTGGAAATTCAGGATGTGCAGCGGGAGTTGGCAGGACTAAATAAGTTCAAGGCGGTGGGGCCTGAGGGAATTCACCCAGCGATTGTGCAACCGCTGGCTGACATCATAGTTATTTCAAGAGTCGCTTAGACTGGGAACTGTCCCGAACGACTGGCACAGAGCCATAGTAGTGGCAATACACAAGTCTGGATCCCGGCAAAAAGCTGAGAATTACAGAACCGTAAGTTTGGAATCAGTAAGTTTTTGAAGCGCCTAGTTAGAAGACAAATATGCCACTACATGGTCAATAGCGGGCTGTTGGTATCAGCTCAGCACGGATTTCTTGAAAAGCGATCTTGTCTGACAAATCTGCTGGTGATCCTAGATGAGGTCACACGTAGAATTGATGAGGGCCTACCGGTGGAGGTATGCNTGATGCCTTTAAGATAGTGTTTTTTTTATTTGAGCCAGAGAAAGTTTATCTGGTACATTGAAAACAACTGCATTTTTTGAGTTTGCAATACGCTCATCGATTTCAAAGGCGATAGAGTCTAGCATCATTCCTGCATGTGTAAGGTTGTCGGTAGGTTGAGAGTTGGGGTCTATTAAGAAGATCAATGGAGCTAGAATTGAGGCAATGAGTTGTAGCGACTGAATTCTACTGTTAAGGGTTGAGGCTGCTATCGATCTTATAGGTTAATTTAAGAGCATCACTATAAACGTCAACTAGAGGAACAGACAAATTATTTGCTCCGTTACTTAGAGGCGCAGAGGATTGGCAGGACCGGGGTACCCGTCTGCTAGCCTGGGTTTTAGTCGCTCTACATTTACACGCGGCATGCTGTTAAAATGAGATATGAGGGGAGCTACTAAAGAGACTATATTACGGGATAGGCAGCGATAACTGGTTATTCGCTGCTATTGGTGTAACGCAGTTCAAACGTCAAGGATGACCTGTTTGGAAAAGTTTACAGTAAGAGAGAGGCGTCAACGGCAACGATGGCAACCGAACGCAAGGGAAGAGAAAAAAAGGCTTATAGTGCAGACCGATAGAATCTATAGTAGAACACCACGTTCAGCAAGACTATTCTAGAGACGTTGATTGAAAAGCAATGCTGATGAAGAACATAGAACTGGTAAAATTTGTTTAGAAAAAACTAGAGCGGTAACAAATTCCTAAAAACTCACGTCCACTTCAAATGAGACCTTGGGCAACGCGTAGCGAAATGCGAACCCCGAAGTCAGAACGACGTTGCTCCGCGATGTGTACGGTACTCAACAATGCGACTCAGTCGCTATACAGCCAGAAAGGTTTTTAATGTGAAATAATTTTCGAGCGACAGTGGTCTCCTGTTGGGATTTTTCATGGCTTGGAGAATGGGAATCGATCAAACGACTTTAATTATTTTGAATAAAGCCGCGTTTGGATACTGAGCGCATGACATTTAGCATTTCGGACATCCGTTCTGCTCGAGGACGGCACCAATGCCAACATCTGATGCGTCGGTGATCAAAGTTGGATGTTTTGTCGGAGAGAACGAGGCGAGTACTGGTCGGTCAGTCATCATCTGAATGACTTCACGCAGAATTTGTTCACACTCAGTAGTCCGTTTCCATTCCGCAGTCGACTGAGCAGCAAACAGTGGTTGGGCTTTTGTGGCAAAGTTCGGGATGAAACGCGAATAGTATTGGAGACATCCCATGATGGATCTGAGTTGGTTTTCGTCTCTTAGTGACTCGAGTTCAGTCAGTGGGTGGAAGCGACTTGGATCAGGGAGAAAGTCTTTTGCATCCACCGTGAAGCTCAAACATTCCAATTCTGGTGAGCTGAACATGCATTTGGAGGCGCGAATTGACACGTGCTTTTGTGCGAACCGCTCCAGTAGTTTGAGGAGTCTATCGTCATGCTCGGTCTTTGTTGTACCAAACACATTGCCGTCGTCCTGGTACGCTAAAACGCCATCGAGTCCGCAGATGACTTCGTCAATCGCCGCCTGGAATATGCCGGAGGATGTGTGGAGACCAAACGGTAGGAAGTTGTATTGATACAGTCCCCATGGTGTGTTCATAGTGGTGAATTACTGGTCGGTTGGGGCAAGAGAAACCTGTAAGTATGCATCCGCCAAGTCAATTTTCGAGAAGCATGTGCTACCGTGCAATGCTTTGATGAAATCCTCCGGTTCCATGGTGGTAGCCTGTAATGGTAGTTGAAGTAGTAGTAGTGAAGTTACGCACAGAATCCAGGACACGAACTACGCAATGGGAATCACGGAACACGAATTAGAAAACCGATGGCACTAGACCGCAATGGCTCGAACTCGCAATAACCCACAGGATCGAGACGCGAGGAAGAAGGCCACAATATAGGCGAATCACAAAGTCGTTTATTGAAGGAAATGAAAGTGAATATATATGTACACAAGAAAAGATCATTGGCTACCTTAGTTTCCACCAATCATATTGCATCACATCTTGCGTCGTACTACTCTTCTCTGCANGCTTGAAATATGCCGGAGGATGTGTGGAGGCTAATTATTTTATTTTTTTAAGTTTAATAAATTTCTCTATTTTTTTGGTTGTTTGCTGCCTTGTTGAAACCGGCGTTATGTTTAGGGTCTGTAATAAGGGAAATAATTTTTGAGCATCGGTGGTCCCCATTAGAATTTTTATGGCTTGGAGAATGGGGATCGATCAAATGACCTTGAACTTTCTGAATCAAGCCACGTTTGGATGGTAACTGGGAATCATTCTACAGGGCCATTATTTGTGTTGGCGCCGTAATTGGCGTCTTTATTGTTCCTAATGTTACATAAGAAATTATGTATGTATGTAAGTGTATATTTCACGGAGCCCCGTGAAGCATGCATAAGCATGA
>UZAN01058615.1:0-11389 GCA_900618425.1 Echinostoma caproni
ACGCAAGATTGGCCTGGGCCACACATCGTCCTGTGCAAACTGAACTGAACTGAACTGACCGAACTGGACTGCACTGGACCAGAACTGCGTTACACCAGCCTCGAAGTATACTGCATTGGAATTAATTCAGTTCGTTGTCCTAATGCGAATCACTTTTCACCATGTGGATAAAAAAAATTCGCATTTTCAAATTTACGTGGTTGGTGAATGAACCGCACGTGTTGATTAATTTCATCCTTTTTTATTTTATCCCATTTTACACCTCAAGCCAGACAGACCGCCGACAGAACACCGTGCTGTCTTAGTACAGTGAGGCGTTTGGGGCTCTCAGTGCAAGAAACTGCACTTACTTTTGCCTGAACCGCAGTGTTCTGACTTGATTTTTACTCAAGCCTCATTCTAGTGTCTCTTTTACGCTTCCTGCGGCCACTTTTCCTTCTGCTTTTAGAGACAGTGGGCATAGTCCAGTATGAGTCTCCTCTCAGAAAGCTCGGTGGCATGACTTAGACGCGCGTATCTTGCCACCACCTCCCCAGGAAGTCATCTAACCGACGCTTGTCATAGATTTCCACCACCACGTCTTTCGGTAGCCTATTCCACATGTTGGTCCCCCGACGGGATAGGTGGTAATCCTACTGAGTGCTAGTTCACTAGGGTCAGTGCGTGCCTTCTCGAACGGTTGTGCTCTCGAAGTGGAAGCATCACCTGCAGTTCGCATCCCAGGTCTCCGCGGACGGTGCGTTTGATATAGATTACGTTTATTCTCGTCCACATGCAGGCGTCCTTGGTGGTTAATTCCTCGCAGCCCAGCAATGAGGCGTGTGGTACTGCGCTGTACCCGTTCCAGCTTCTGTTCTTCTGCCTTTTTGCATGGAAACGTTGCAGGGCCACTGTATTCCGATCTCGGGCGAGAGAGGGGTACAAAACTTTGAATACATTTAGGGAAGTCCACCAAAAGACCTCCGTATCGCCCACAGTATTTCCCAAATCGACGATTACGCCCTGTCGAAGTGGCTACTGGTTTTTAGGTTGGAAGCCAAGATTACTTACGGTCGCATCGGCGGCGGTTCACTGATATGCGTAGCGGAACACCTAACGCAAGTAGCCATAACGAACTTGGGGACTGCAAACATCTAATCCACTGGGTGCCTGTGAAAACAACCTCATTGTGAAGTAGCAGTAGTTTGCACATACCGTAGTTCTCGGTCCTCCACAGAGGAGGCTGACCAGTTGATCGCCTACCAACCACCCAAACCTTTTTTCTTTAGCACTAAGAGCTCCTATTTCTTCCAGTGACCACTGCTTACTCTTAGTTCGACCTAAAGTTTATTCACATAGTGCGTACAAATCTTTCTCCCAATCTGAGCACATCAGATTTCGTTTTCGTAACTTCTCACCTGCACGTGTTTCTCTCCTGAATGAATCGCTCAGACAGGCCTCCCGATGGTTTTCATCATTTTCTTCTCTGCTCACATGTGTCGCCCTATAAACCCAAACAATCAGTGCCTTTTTTAATTACTGCTGCCCTGTTCAAAGTCTCTATGTGTCCAACGGAAGAATAAACTCTGCCCTACTGAAGTCACTGCGACGACAAAAGGAACGTGCGTACAAATCTCACAATGCTTCAGCTGTTAGGTATTTGTCCAGGCTTATCAAAGCTGAAGTAAATAGATTGAACGCATTATTCTCTGATCAAATTCTGAGGACTGGAAACAGCAAACATCTGTGGCAAGGTATAAGACTTCTCTGTGGAAGGAAGAAAGTACGGTCGAACGTAGATGTGGACGCTGATGATCTCAATGCCGCATTCCTGCGCCAATCATCGGACATTCTTCCTGCCTACTCGTCACAAAATGTTTGTAACGTGGAACCACTCTCATACTGTGATGTGTTAAAACTTTTAAAAAGTTGCAAGACGTCTTCTGCTGCAGGCCCGGATGACTTACATCCAGCCCTCTTCAAATTTGGTGCTGCTTCACTAGCTGGGGCAATTACCTCTATTGTAAATGAATCTCTTCACACTTCTACTATCCCCGACTGTTGGAGACCGGTCACAATCATACCAGTCCCCAAAGCATCTAAATCCTCTATCCTCTCCAAACGTTTTCGTCCCATAGCATTAACATCTTCAGCTCTTAAATTGACTGAAAAGGCCATCCTCAAACGCCTTCAGCAGTCCATAAACATTCCCAGTGATCCGTTACAGTTTGCTTACAAGCCAAATAGATCCACCCTGGACGCAGTCTCTACCCTGATTCATTTTATCACTAAATCGTTGAACAGCTCTGTTAAGTCTGTTCGGTGTGTTTTTCTCGACTACTCTTCTGCATTTGATTCCATTCCTCGATCTAAGTTGTTACAAAAACTGGAATCGTTTGAATGTCCCAAGCAGTTGTTAGCTTGGCTATCCAACTATTTTACCGATAGGGTACAAACCACTAGATTGGGGAAGGCCATATCGAAACCCTTAGTCAACAACTCCGGGGTCCTTCAAGGAGCTGTGCTATCCCCATACTTATTTGCCACTTATATTTGTGATATTCCCTGTGTTTCTCCCGCACGAATTTTGAAATATGCAGATGATGTCGTGTTGTGCCAACCCATTTCTTCTTACTCTGATCTAAGTTCTTTTACCGATAATCTTGATCAAATTCAGTCATTCTCCTCCTCATCGGGGCTAACCCTGAACCCCAGTAAATGTGTTGAGTGTTTATATAGTTTTGCTCGCTCTCCATATCCGACAGACCCCACAGTGATTAATAACAATCCTTTATCCAGGGTGAACTCTGTCAAATATCTTGGTGTAACCATAGATAGCAATCTTCATTGGTCAACCCACATCCACAACTGCATTGGTAAACTGCGACGCCTTTCATTTCAAATACGAAAGCTCAGGCAGTTTCGCGCATCCCAGTCAGTTATTTCTACTTTTGTTTATCAATGTGTTTTCCCCATCTTACTCTACTGTTCCCCGGTTATTTTTCCTGGTTTACTCAAACAGGACTTCAAAGTCTTACGACGCGGTCTAACCATTATTAGTCGTGTCTCTTCCATTCCTGTGAATGAATTAGCTGTAAAGCTTTCCGAGTATCACGTAACTTCCTGTGTGAAATTTGCCGAGAGGATCCTCACAGATCCGGACCACCCATTGTATACAGAACTGACACTTTGTCATTCCCATCATTCAACACGCTCCCAATTTCGTCAAATTTCATCTCGAATTAATGCATACCGCAATTCACCCATACCGTATCTTGCTCGTCTACTCACAAACAAAGAGCGAACAATGAGTGAACTTTGTCTTAACCTTGGATTATGAATGTGTTCATGTCTGTGAAAATTTTTCTCCCCGTTGATTATGTACATTGTGACGGTTGGCGTGTATGCTTTTTAACTGAAATGTGAGCTCCAGTGCTTGCAAAAGTTATACACAATACAATACAATACCTCAGGCAAGTAAAGAAAAAGCCGACAGGGTTCTGCTTTTAGGTGACCTAAAAGCTCCTGAGGTTGATTGGCCGACGGAAAACGCACCACCTGGCAGCTTCAGAGCGAAGTTCCTAGACATAGTTCTCAACACAGCCCAACAAGATGGAAACCAAGTAACCTACCCAACATCCTAGGCCTAGTATTTACCAAGGGCGTGAATGAAATCGAGAACCTAGAACTAGGATCACCGCTGGGTAGGAGTGATCACGTGACCATTCGTTTCCGTTGTCTGTCGTCTACGCTCTCCGAGGTTACAACCCAGGCGATGCTACAGAGCATTAGACACTGAGGGTCTCCTCTTGGCCGCGTCACAGCTCTAATGGCCCGAGGAAGCGACAGATGTCCACGAGACTAGGGACCGAATAAAAACAAACCTCATCTCGTTGACCGACGCCTTTGCATCGTTGCGTTCGCATGGTAGGCATGGTAAAACGAATAAGCCTCGGTGGTGGTCTCAACGCTTAGCTAAATTAACGAGTAGAAAGCGGGCAGCCTGGAAGAAGTTCACCGCCACCAACTGCCACTCGAGATACCTTCAGTACTTTAAGGAGCGCAAGACCTAAGATAGGGCTCAGTCAGAATCAAAGAAACGCTCTGAGCTCGCACTGGCGAAGAAGAGTAAGACGGGCCTGAAAGCATATTACCGTTATGTACAGTCGAAGGCGGCCACTAGGGAAGCTATCGGATGCATTCGCGACGCTGTTGGCAACGTAACGCACGCTAGCTTGGAAAAGGCTTCCGCTCTATAATATAATTTCGAAGCGTCATACACTGTGAACCCGGGCAGTACCCTTCCGGCACACAGTATCACGACGAAGTGCCCCATGGACAAAATCCTAGTCGGGCTACAGGAAGTCGAAAAACTATTGAAGCGTTAGACAGGAATAAGACCTGCAGGCCCAGACGACATACACTCGGCNACCTATCTGTAGGAGGAGCGACAGAGATGCCGCCCTAAACTATAGGCCAGTGAACTTATTGTCAGTAGTACTGAAGGTTATGGAGAGAGTGATTCGTGACAAAATGGCTAGTCGTTTTATAGCGAACAACACACTGAGGGGGGCTCAGCATGGATTCAGACGGGGTAGATGGTGCCTAACAATTCTGTTAGCCTACCTCGATGAAGTGACTGAGAGGCTTGACAGAGGTGAACACGTTGAGGTGTGCTACCCAGATTTTAGGAAGACCTTTGACTCAGTGAGCCATGGCCTACTCCTGCTGAAACTACCACAGTTAGGAGTGCATCCTGAACTCCAAAATTAGCTTCGGAATTATTTGGTAGGCCGCACCTTCCAAGTCAGGGTAGACGGCAAATTTGCTGAGGGAGGTCAAGTACACAGTGGAGTGCCTCAAGGCTCCGTCCTTGGGCCGTTATTATTCTTGGTCTTCATCGACTACTTGGCGCAGTGTGTAGCAAACCCACTGTTTTTGCTTGCCGATGAGGCTAAAATTCTGGCCTCTCCTGATAACGAAGGGATGCAAAGTGACCTGAACAGGTTACACACGTGGATTAAGAAATGAAGACTGCCTTTGAACAGTAGCAAATGCAAGCTCCCGCGCACGGAGAGCCGGTGGACAATCCTCGGTACCTGGGGGCATTTGAAGACGAAGTAATCGAACTGAGCACCGAGGTGAAGAATCTTGGGGTTACCATAAATTTCACGTTCTCATTCTTGCGTCGGTGCTCCATAGCAGCCCACAGAGCAAATGCAGCACTGTACACTGCGTAGAACGGTATCCTCTAGAGACCCAGAGGTTCGTGTCCCCTTGTACCAAACGTTTTGCACGACCCCACTTGGAGTACTGTGTCCAAGCATGGGCACCAATTTTAGTGCGGGATAAACTGGTGTTGGAGAAGTTTCAACGCCGCTTTACGCGGATGTTCTGTTTCCTAAGGAGGACTGGCATACACTGAAAAGCTACGAGCACTGGGTCTGTTTTCTCTCGAGCGTTGGAGACTTAGAGGTGATCTAATCGAAACCTTTAGGATCCTGAAGGGTTTTTCGCAAGGTACCAGACACCTCTTTCGGTTAGACGGGGACCAGACAAGGCGTGACCACATCCTCAAACTGGAGCAACCAAGGGTATACAAGACGATCAGGGACAAATGAGATAGTCAACTGTGGCAGTGTGCACGCCCTGAAAAAGATGCTTGACGCATCTTGGGACACTGTTTCCCGAGTGTCCCTAAAAACACCATCAAATGGTTCACGCTAGCAGCCATGCATTCAGTCCCCTTGCAACATCTTTACTCTTCAATCACTTTCATTTCCAAGGTACCCATTCCCCTTCCACATCCCTATTTCTTAGGACAAGTAATCTTCCATTCTCACAGTCCTTTCCTTTTATGGGTCACCAGAGCTGGAGGGATGTAAGCTGTCGCATTGTCCCTGAAACTATCTCTGATATTATTCGGTGACCCATGGGCCCGTCGTCAGTGCAATCCTTTTGCAGGTCTAACTTTGGAAACGCTTGGAACACAAACGACTGTCGAAGCACCGTGTCGCCCATCTGGTGCAAGAAACGACTCCTTCTGGCTGTGCCGCAAGTCCTGTGTCCTGTCCTGTCCTTTTCGCAAGTAGATGAGCGAAGAGGGTTACCGTGTATGGTGTACTCCACTTCGCAATATGCTTGACCCACTCGCAAATGTGCACACTTTGAGGTATTAATTGGCAGAGATCATCTCGCGGACCAGCGTTCCAGAGATATCAAGTCTTCATGTAGAGCACGGACGTCGTCATCTGAGATCATTTCCCGTCACAGCCTGAGATCATGGGCGTAAATTAGGTACTGGGATCGTCAGGAAGCCGGAGGGTCGTTGATGTAGACCAGGAATTGCAACGGCCTAGAACTGAGCCTTGCGTGACGCCACTAGAAGCCTCATGCCAGCATAATGTTGCCCGAGAAACTCGGACACAGAATGTGCACCCTCCCAGAAAGTATGATATCCAACAAACCAATGAGTCCCCGATACCAAAGGTCCTCATTTTAACAGCAAACGATCAGGTGATACTTTGTCAAAAGCTTTGCTGAAATCAACAAAGATGACGTCCGTAAGGCGTCCCATTGCCTTGTTCCGTGACCAGTGTTCCCGTGCCAACAGCAGGTTTGATATGTAAGGTCTCCTCCGGCGGAGAATTGGTATCACAGGACGGAAAAGACTTTCGCCAACCATGTGTGCAGAGTCTTTCTCCGGTAGGAAGATAGCCTCTTTAAAATCTCCAAGCCCGTTTCATTCGCTGTCTTTCAACTGGTTTCCAACAGGAGAATAACTCCAGTACGATGTTTGTAAAGGAGATTGGTTGGAAAAACTAGAAGCATACCATCCTTAACCAACCTCTCAACACTTTTCTATACTTACTCTGGGTATATTTGGGTCCAAATCATGCCCAACTACCTCTTAAAACCTGGCCGTCTTCGTACGATGGTAGTTTTTCATTTATCAACCACTCTTTTCTGTGAGAAGTTAGATCGCTCACCTAGACGAGCCCTTAGTTTTAGGAGCTCTAAATTGTGTCCCCTGGTGGCTTCCATTGGCGCTCGAGTGAGCAAATTTTTGTCGTTTACCACAGTCAATCCTTTCATTATCTTAAAAGTTTCTATGAGGTCCCATCTAAGGGGTCTTCGTCGCATAGAAAAGAGGTCTAACGCTTCAATCCTTTCTTTACCTGTATTGCCCCACATGCTCAAGACCATCCTGGTGGCTAGCCTTTGAATCTTTCCGATCCATTGGCTTTCTTTCTGGAGGTAGGGTGCCTAGGCTGGAATGCAATAATCTAGGTGGCGCCTGACTAGTGTTCCTTCTAGACCGAAGTTTTCCTCCTTATAAATATATATATATATATATATCACATCTGACGTCATCCTGTGTGCCAAACAAATCATGATACAATAATGTTTATGAAAAAGAAAAATGTTCCATTATTTGCATATGGGCTGAATACTGCCAGGTTGCCCAGACCAGGGCTTCAAGGCTTTTGATGTGACTCTTCCACCGGTGAAGGGGTTCAATGAGCAACACTGACCCTGCACAAATCTCTCGGAGTGGAACACTGTGGCTAGCGGTACTCTCTTAGTTCTCCCTTTACGTTACTCTCATTGAAGACAAACCCTTCTTTCCTGTTGTCATAGCCTATATATCCTCGAGGCTCATTAGTGAAAGGAACGACCTGTCATGGTTCCATCAATGCCCTGGGTGCTAAGCTGAACTGAATTCAAACGCCAAAAAGAAAACTTAACCACGCGGAATTTGGCGCCTTCATGCACCATAAGCACAGAACGTGATCCTTGTGCTCGATCGAAAAGACTCGGTGATCACTCGGTTATAAACCCTAGATACATTCTTTAATCGCAATAGGAACACACTACGCTAAGATTGCTTATTCCCTACACCAATGCCTGTAACCTAATGGCTAAGTGGCTACAGTTGCTCCTATGAAAAGGGGACAGGGCAGAAGTAACAACAATAAGGGCCGGTGTTTGTTCCGCTGGGTGTGTTGAAGAGGCTACCAAGAGACAGGACAGTAACCCATGTTCATTTGGATGAATTGTCAGCTAGGCTGAATGAGTTGGTTCGACCAGTACTATGCCTCCAAAGCTTATTGACGTTTCAGGTTGAGGTCACAGAGAGATTGAATAGGGGCGGGACTGGAAAAGTCTGCTACCTTGATTTGAAAAAGCCTCTAACTCCGTAAATCGCGAACTCCTGATTTTCAAATCAATGGCTTTCAAAGTAAATCCCAGTGTTTCTTTCATGGACTGAAACCTTGAAATGGAGGTCAGGTCATACAAATGTAAAAGGATCTAAATCGGCAGCTCGGGAAGAAAGCGAACTTTTGTGTCTGGTACCGATCTGCTGATGAAGCAAGAAAATCCGTCGTTCATGTTCGTTACTAACTGAACACAAGTTACTGCAGTGCCCTTAGGTACGGTAAGGTACAGTGCAGTTATTGCCCCGATCGATTAAGAGGCTGATACTCGTGACCCACATTTTATGGAACAGGAGATGCAGGATAAGGTTGACATGTACAACGAGAGCGTGACAANGCGTGACAAGTGAACGTTTCCTGGTTGAGTGTAAGCAGGTAAGGTTCATTTGGTAAAACAATTGTGTCTATTATCTGATAGAGCACTCATAGACAAAGAGTGAAAGCAAAATTCTATCACAGTTATGCGCTGAATTCTCAGTCCACATTCAACGAGCCTTGGAAATGTGGGATATATATATCCAGGTTTCAAACAAATTAACAATAGGAAAATTAGAGGGCACCCCTTTAAATTGGCAAAACAATAATCTAGGCTGGAATGATTAAAGAAAATTTCCCTGGAAGCGTGCAACTGGTTTCGCAGTAATTGCCGTTCTCCATGTACGCGTATGCGATAATCCCTCATCTGATCGTTCGCATACTTGCATCCCGGATGTACATTTTCTTCATCACTCTCTAACCAGTAGTTGTTTGCGGATATGCTGTTCTGAGCGGTCTATTAGTGAATCAAACCTATGATTCCAAACAATGTTTCGTGGATTAGATGGTACCAACCGCGACAAATTTGGTTAAATGGCATTTATAAAAAATGAAATAATTAGTATGCAAAGGACTGGATAAAGTTCCCCTATAAGTATACGGCTAGTCTTTTGGTGATTGTCGCTCATCAAATGTGCTTATCCGGTGATCTTTCATCTAGTCATTTAGTTATCGTCTCCTCCAACTACTGTCTATTTGCACAAATAATTCAATATGACAATGGTAACAGCTTCCGCAACACATCCCGGCCGTTTGGAATGAGATGGCAGTCTTCAGAGACCGATTAAGATTTCCTGAAACGAAGGTTCTTCAGAAATTCTCCTTGTTAGGGATTCGTTATTGCTACCGTATCCTGGCGATGCAACAAAGACAGCGGTTAGATAAACTTAATCTCTGTATTTCTTCACATCCGTGGAGTAAAATAGCATTTTGGACTCCGCCGATGCCTCCATCTCACTTCGAAATTTTCCTAAGTTCTTTTACAAGGCATGCTCCCATTTATTCCTCATTTCCTCTTTCTCCGCAATGGTTTAACCACACTCGTTGTCGCGCTATTCGTAAAACGAAATCAGCGTTCCCCCACGGACGTCGTTTACCTTCCCCTCCCCCCCCCCGGNTATTCATAGTCACTCTAACGGAAGTAATCGTTCTACACTGCCTCCGATGGCTCGGTCATGTTTCGCGTACGCCTGCTCATCGTCTCCTTCTCTGTGTTGTCTTTGCATGTGCTGGGCGAGGTTGGAAGAAGTGCCACGGCAGTAAGACCATAACATGGCGTAGGGGTATGAAGAGGTTAGCCTCAGCACTGGCTTCGGTTGGTGCAGCTTGCCTTCCATACTGGGGCCCAAGAGATGAGGATTGCCGATAGTTGGAGACGCTGATAGATATGGTTCAGAATAGATGTCAGTGGTGCTTTTACTGTCCGGTTTGCTTGTCAAAACCCCGTTCCCCATAACAGACAAAAAACTTCAAAAAGTGTACGATAAAACTATTAAAAAAATCTTTCATTCATTTATTCTCTCTGTTTTCCCACATTCTCATTTCATCTTTCTGTACTCCTTCCTAACACCATCATCATTATTTTGCGTTGGCACCATGCGTGTTCTCAAGCCGGTGTGAAATATATATACTAAGAAACAATTTGTTGCGCAAAGCAGTACAGTTGTCAATCGCTTCTTCTGGAACCCGGACGTTCCAGTTACATACTAAGGCAGTCTCCCGTAACTTCTCTTTCACTAATTTTCCATCTATTGTTAAACCATCTGGTTACTTAATGTTCAACCTACTTGAAAAAACCGAAGTGTTGCCTCCCATTTGGCTTCCAATTCTGCTCGAACCATTAATCCAACAGTTCACATACCCTAAAATGAACCATCTTTTCACACCATTTATTTACACCGGAAAAATACGTTAAATCCTCTCATCATTGGACCCAACGAGATTTCTCCCATCGTCCTCAAAATGTGTGCCTCAGAACTGCCCTCCCTCCTACTTCGCTTATTTTTTTCTATTCCTCGATTCCGGGTTATTCCTAACCCCATGGAAAATATCAAAAACATTTACCATCCTCAAAAGCGGCGATCATTCAGGTCCAAATAACTACCTCACCTCTCACGTCATTTATTTCTTAGTTTGTGGAATCATTCTTTGCTGATCAACTGCGTCGCCACCTGGAGTAAAACAAGATNATGTTTTTTATTTGTTTATTATTACACAATGTGAATTACACCAAAAGGGGAAATCCCCATAGAAAAATAGCACACTTTAAAAGGGAGAGTAGGGGAGCATTCACGTAAGATCCAGTTTATTGATTTTGCATTTAAAAAGTGTAAGATTGTAGGTTGGGGGAAAACAGCAAATGGGGGGGGGGTGTTCAACAACTTGGCAGTTCGAGAGGAAAAAGAAGATTGGAGCAAAGACATCTGGGAGCAGAAACCTGATAACCATGACTAGATGCCTGTGTACGGGATGGGTGGTTAAAAGTTGCAGGAAGAGGAACTGCCGAGGCAAGTTCCGAAGAACAAAAGCCAAAGTAGTAGCGGTAAAACAGTGACAATGAAGCAACTGCCCGACGATGGGCTGGTAACTGCAGACGGGATGTTAGGGAAGGATCATCGATTAGCCAGATGGCCTTTCGTTGAAAGAGGAAAAGGACGAAGCCCCATCCCACACGTGACTACAGTATTCAAGAGCAGGGCGGATTTGAGCTTTGTACAATAGAAGAAGATGAGCTAGGGTGATAAAACGTTTGGCTCGAAATAGAAATCCAAACTTGCGCGCAGCACGAGAAGCAAGCTTGGTTATAAAAGGGGACCAGCACAAAGACGAAGTTATAGGCAATCCAACGAGGGAAACAGAGTCTGTGGAACGCAGTT
>UZAN01058616.1:0-11929 GCA_900618425.1 Echinostoma caproni
GAGTTAAATCTATTTTTAGTCCCGGATGATGTACCTGCAGAAGGTGAAACGGTTTTAACGTAGCCTCCGATTGAATGATGAAAACAACAAACTGTTGACCAACGGAACGAATTGACCTGCTCAGAACTAGAATAAATCTCTGAGGTTTACCGAAAACCAGATTGGGAATCAATCGGTTTTCGTATCTCTGCCACTTGGCGAGAAAACAAGGGTCCAACGTGTGGCAGTCATTGAAGGCTAGTTGATCAGTACAGAATTGTGTGGCTATCTAACCCAAAACATTGGCAACAAGGTCCAAATCAGGACGACTGTGAAGGAGTCAATAAATTACCTTGGTGTTGGTGTAGAACAAACACGTATTATTGACGTGATCCAGATGCAAGACGGGTTCGTCCTGTTAGACAATTTTGGAGTCCCGTCAATCTTGTAGACTTGCGAGGAGGATGAACATTCTCAGGTTATTTATGTTTTGTTTCAAGATCCACCAGTAGCAACTTTTCGTTCGTAAAAAACAACCAAAACGATTACTAAGTCCCTACCGTGAGCGTAGCGGCAGCAGGTTAGCTTATTTTTCCTTATATCAAGCCAGAATTACGTGATTAAATCCGGGGTAAGGAAATGGATATTTTTGTCACTAAGATCCATACTATTCCATCTGATATCGTTTTTACGCCCAAAGGCTTCTTCTATAATAAAATGTACAATTATCGAGAATACTGATATAGTCTTTTTATATCGTAGACTTGTCACTATTCGTAGCATGGGCTGTGCATGGCGAAAACTGACGTTGAAACACACGAACCCTCGCAACTTTGAAACTCTCATTGTGTGGTTATGTACGGCTAGCAGACATTGCCTACTTGTCTTCTTTGAGATTTGTATTCGCATTTGATCTCTCTTCTTTGATCCATAACGGTAAAGATCTTTCAATCAGCTCCAAGTAACTTCAGTTGATTTGATAAATGCTTTCGTAATCGTTTTAAGATCAAGATTGAAGTCTTTCTAATCACGTATATGTATTTTTCCAACCCTAGAAGCCGTTTACAACGCAACATTCTCTTATTTTTCTGGACAAATGGTCCTATTTGATTTCTCTGCAGCCGCAATGACCTTTGCAGGAACCAAATACCCAATATACAGCACTATAAAACAGCTATGTATGTAGCTCAGCTACGCCTCGCTGTGCAAGTTTCTTTTTTCAGTGTACAGCAACATGCAATATGCTTGTTATCCCACTTATCTTTATCTCGTTGATATATACATATTGTGAGAGGTGAAACCCGATGACGAGTTTTTTGCATGAGTGAAATTCGTTGCCAAAATCGGTTGAGACGACTTCGTTACCATTTTGAAGTGAACTTCCTCAACAACGAATGGAGGACGAATGCAGTGCATAATCCGAATAAGCTTGATTTGTTGAGTGACTAGGAACTTCAACCGATTTTCTTTTATGTAATACCAATGATGGCTTGATTAAATTTTGATAATTTTCATCTTAACGGGAAACTCAGTTCCAGTTGAATAAGTACTATCCGAATGAGAAAGCAGTTTTGTTTGTTCTTAATCCAAAAGTCAAGTTTATTTCACCATATCAAACTAACATAACCAATGGACATTAGATCAAAGCATCTCGATTGTGCTTTATCTTTCTGAGCTCACAATATCACGAACCCAAGTTTCACAGTTTCATACGGATTCTTAAGAGATCTTGGAAGTTTCGCAGAAACTGTTATCCCCGGTACAACTCTTCCTTTGATACTTGAGCGGTAGCAGTATGACAATCATAACCTCGTCTCATTGAGAGCCGCATTCTCATAAACCTTACTGTTCTATGCGATAAAACAGTACCACACTGAAAAATATCATTTATGTGATCACTCAATGCCCTGCTTCAATCTATGACCAAGAGAAAAGATGTAACTTAGCTAACCGGTTATAAGGTACCGTGCGGTACAAACTGCAACTCAAAGCATTTTGTGATGAGTTTCAAAATTGTGAAAGATTTTGTAAAACGCCTCTATGTTTTGTAATGAATTTGAGGAAAAACGAACGTTGAGAAGTTATTTGCGTTCAGCCACTTGTAATGAAAACGGAATTAGTGGCTACTTTTTTTTGAGTGGCACTAATCTTCCGATCAATATTTTTTGCATGTACGTGAATTGCTTGAGCCATCCATGAACTCCAAGTCGCATATAAAATACATCCTTACTCTCGGAGTTTCCTTTGTTTTATCAACGATCTCCAGACCCTATTCAAACTTATTACACGATGCAAAATTAAGGGTAAAACAAAAACCATTCATATGTGAACGGTCCCATGTTTAATTCAAAGTTATTTTTGAATCACAGAAGTTTCAATACAAATAACAACTTAAAAGTATGCAGCATGGCCATTAGCAGGAACAAAAATAACGCATTACGGGTTAGCATTTTTCAACTTTTGCTTTTAAATTATTTCACTGACGCCTCTTTCAGTCAATCAAATTTCAAGTGGTAAAAGTCATTAAACAGCTGTCCGGAGGTGGTTACTTGAAAAATTAACGAATTAGCTGAACATTCGACTCACATTTGGCGTAGTTTGCACTTAATAAAACTTTTTCTATTCGATACCTAGCTTTTAAAATTTATCAACACAAATATGTATGCTGTTTTATGAACATACATGGTATTCAGTAAATACCAATTGCCAGAAGAACTTCGGAATGGAAAACATTTGGTTCCGTACCATCAAACAGCTAATCAACATGCTTCATTGACAACAGAAACGAGACCTTAATTTTATTGCGCATGTTAGATCGAAGATATTCGTTACGGTGATCGTTTAAACCTCTTTGGATCTCGATGCACTTTGAACGGAAATCGGTTCACTAGCGTGAAGCGAATGTTGGTTGGGGCTCTTTTTCATCGGCTTGGTCAAAGTTGCATAACGATTGTAACCCTGGTACTCGTTCATCCTTGACGAATTTGTTCAAGTATACATCAGATGTTTAGAAAATACAGTGTGGAAACCAGGACACCGTTTGATTGTTTCTTTTAAGAGTAAAAAATACAACAGTTGAATAAATTCGGCTAAAGATAAACAGATGAGCAAAAACCTTTGAAGGACGGCTAAGGTATTATAGAATGATAACTCGCATCCCACATGTAGTTCCCCAAATTGATTGTTCAAGTTGTCATGTCAGCAGACCAGTTGTGATCAGTTCAATGAATTTTATTCATTTGATAAAGTATAGAATGTACTCGTCGATGGAAGAAGAAACAATGCTGACTGCTTTTTTGTGAGAATCGGTGAAAATACATAATACTCTCATTTAAGAATCCACTAATGGGTTTTTGCATCATAACAGGTTCAAATTTCGTTGATCCAAATTAATCTGAAACCTTGATATGTTTCTAATTTTATGAATTTTTCACTCCTGTTTAACAGGTGTCTTTTGGAATTCAACTAGTCGATATATGTCCATGTACCACTATCAAATATGCCATTGAATAAGTCCGACTTTCAGAAAGCAGCAGACTTCAAAATGTTGGTTGCCAGAGGCGTGCAACATTCTTGGGATTTGAGTATACAGGGTATAGTTGCACAATGTGATATTTGCTTGATTCCTTGATAACATGCATTAGAGACAATTATGCGCTTAACTTTACTTTCCGCATCAGACAAGCATGTTGAATCACTTTGTTGGGAAAAAACAAGGATATTGTTCGTACATTTGAAGCTGACAGTTTCGATGACTGTGACTGGTACATAGGACTTGAGAGATGTATAGGTGAAAGATATCCGACCGAAGGACCTTCTAAAACTAAATTCATTTTACACCGGCTTGCGAGCAAGCTTGGTGCCAACGTAACAAGAATAACAGAACATGGGGTCTTGGAATACATGGCAGAGCAAAAGTGGGTAAATAGTTGACTTGAATTAGGAGAATAATTTGTTTTGATTGTTTGTTCCACCAAACACTTTTCTATTTTTTGTGTGTTTCATTTTTTCTTGTACTGAAATGGGAAAACTGAGGAGCGTCAATCCTATGAATGATTGCTCAAGGATATATACGTCATTGACATTTTTGGAAGTGTTCACAGAAACCAAGCCTTTATTATATATATGCAGGATTCACAGAAAACAGGTAGACCTCGTATTCATGAAGTCCACTGTATGGCGAAGATGGAGAAAAAGTATTCAAAATACTACTTGATTTTGCGCATAAATAAATATAGAAAGACTACGAAAGAAAAGAACAACAGAGCGCGAAACATTGTTCCGTAATTTCGAGGAAAATGGGTTTGAACAACGTCGTTCAACAAGATCAACAGCAATATGAGTGGTTGTACGTAAAGGTGATTCAAAATCATGAAGCCTCAATAAGAATGAAAATTACGAACGTTTTGGGCGAAAAAACCTAAGGAATCGTCCCGGGCACAATCGATGCATGTGGAAGAATATAAGGGAACCAAAGCATGGAAGATGCAAACTGGAGATCAAGTAGAGTTGTACAAGATGAGGGACAGAGTAAACAAGAGCCCAAGTACAGAAGGGGTGTACGGGGACCGGAGTTTACACTGACTATAGCACACGTAAACAACCGATTATGGCATCATGACCAACTGGGAATATTTTGAGCTACAAATGAATGTAAGGTAACATTATCTGCAAAACCAGGAATGGGATTGAGAGTTTGTGATAAGAGGTCACTAATGAACAGACGAAAGTAATAAGCTTTGTGAGATGCCGGATTTCACCGGAATTACCCTCAAAATAATCCCAGAAATAGGAATTAAGAACAAAGGGTGAACAAAGACACTGGGGGAGTTTCAAGTCAGGAAGATTTTTAGGATTCAGTCAATTTAAACTCAGTCGAATTCTTCGGAGCTTTCGAGAGAAGCCAGATCGGGTCCACCACGGCGCTAAGTGGCGCAAGATGCTGCAGGATATTGCATGCGTTCGGTTTGGGACACGTATAAATCCCTGTGGAGATGATGATTGAGAGTGCACTTTGATTTTTGTTCGCGCAGGAGATAGATCTAATAGATTCAAGTTATTGGATACTTGTAGTTTTGAACAAGGGCAATGAAACTCACAAGCTCCAACAAATCGTGATGGCGGCGGTCACGTTGAGTAAAATCCCATACCCATTCGATAAAGTTCAGTCTAACAGTTCCCATAAACTAAATTTCTTAGTCATTTAGGGTTAAACCGAAGTCCAGTTGATGGGAGTGTGGAAAAATAGACCAGATAATTTGAAACGAGAAACTTCAAGTACTTATTAAATCTTGCATCGGTATCTCGGTGTTTTTCAATGATGATAACCATATTTTTATTATCGATTTCTCACTGCCGGTAGAAATAATCTTTGGCCTCAACGATAAGTCTGCGCAACAAGAGAAAGCAACGAACATGATTCGTAAAATATGGATTGATTTGCGTGATTTGCGTGTGGAAAACAGCTGGTTGTACAAAGTTCACTAACCCCATAATACTTGTCCGAGACTAGCAAGCGCTTGAGAGTCAAATTTTGATACCACAGCCAGACGCAGCAATGCAATAACCTACCTTCTGCGTATAGTGGAATGCAAGTCAGCGATTTTGAAGAGGAAATGATTGATCGATGTAGAATTATTGGTATACTGAGCGATTCAGATCAAAGGAAATTACTCGCAGAGGAAGAATGTGGGCTTTACTTGGGAATGAGCATGCACTGTACTGTTCAATAACGAGTAAGTATCTCCTACCATTTACTGCAGGTTTTTAACAAGCAATCCCACACAATATAAATGTATTGTTTTGGAAGAGAATATTACCTACCGAACACATGCTCAAAGAGTATACATGGTTCCGGTGTTAGAGAAAATTCCTGTCACCCAATTTTACCCTAAGCAAACATATTTTATCACTGTGAAAAGAATCGCTCCTAGGAAGTATTTCCAGAACGGCTAAACGGAACATACTATACAAAAGTATTTTCGAGATACCTGTCATAATTTCACGAGAGGAAAAATAGGATATAGCAGAAAATGAATCATCATTTAACACAGTGAAAATACTGAGAAGCGCACTGACGTATCTTCGGAAATAATAAAATAGCGCTTTGTTAATAAATAAAAAACTTAGTGCGCCGCTAACAGAACACAAACCTATCTGCTTGTAGAAAGCTAAATTGTAGGAAACATGAAAGCTTAGCTGCAAGGAGTAAATTTCTGGTGAATTAATCTAAGTGATATGGGAGTGATCACTCATGAGTTTCCTTGATGGAGGAGGTGCTTTTAGTTAATTTTAACAACAACTGGGGCAAATAAACTGCATCGATTTACCAGTCCCTGACGGGTAAAATGTGTTGGCATTTTTAGACTTAAAGTCACATTTTTCCAGTGTATCTTGTTCTCTCAGAAACAACTACCTGTCCCTCAACATGTCGGGATATAAACTGGACATGTTTTCTGCTCTTTCGGCTTCTTCCGTATTTGCACGACAATGNGACAATGTGACTTCGAGTGCGCATTTTCTGATAATTTTAATGATTAAACCTTCCATAACACATGATTTCTACAATTTTGTACATATAACTCCCAGACTTTATTCACCTATATATTTAAATATGTTTAAAATATATAACTGTAAACATAAATATATAAATATAAATATAAATATATAAATATATTCATATTGAATTTTAAGACAAGTGCATTACATTATTGTATCGATTTGATCACACATTTCCATTTCGTTTAGGAATTCTTTCATCGTTAAATTTCTTGATCAGTATGGGTGTCCGTATTTAAACGCCGTTGTTAGTTGAATGAGCTTCCATGGCAATACACTCGCAACGTGAGTCGTTCGATTTTTCAGTCACTAACTGCATTATAATTAATGTGGTGAAACATAAGTACTTACCGAATACTATTCGAGTCCGTTTCCCCTCCCACCAATTTTATGACCGACAGTACTGTGGAGATTCACCGAATGGATTGAGGAAGCGCATTAGTAAAATCAAAAATCACCGTTCCAAGACTAGATTTTTTATCAGTTGATGTTTCTCGACAATAATTCTCATTCCGTATATGATTAAAAATTAAATAAGAAAATAATTTTTATCATTCAAATTGTTTCAAAGTCTGGCGATTTATAAATATCATGCGTTTATAAATGCTTACATCTTAATAGTAGAAAAACTTGAATCGTATACTGATAAGAAATAAATCCAAAATAAAAGATGAGCTTATGTAATGCTATTTCTAGTTTTTGTGATATACAATTCAGTGAATGAGATGAAAATGTTTCAAATTAGGAAAATACAAAAAAGTTTTAGTGATGTTCGAAATTTCACGTATTAACATATTATTTCGATCCTCATTTGAAAATTTACCGTTGTGAATACCACTGTGAAGTTACTGAGCTAAAATAAACCAATTCGTCAGTCTTTCATGTAATATGGCTGGTAGGACGTACTATAAACTTCCCAGCAAGATCTTTCTAAGAGAGCCAAAGTAGTCTTATAGTAGTTGACTACTAGCTAATATTTCAGTAGTTAAAATAGAGGTTTTAATGTTTTTGGGTTAAGTAGAAACGTTTCCATCATAAACTACATCAAAAGCGAAATAAACCAACTACGTCAAATGTTGTATATCAGAAATAACTAAAGATGAAATACCCCCACGTTTCACGTTTGGCCTCAGACGTCTGTGGGATAAATATATGATAAAAAGGTTTCTGTTTTATGAAAAGTTATCTTGATCATTCACTACGGTGCGGGGATGACGTGTAAACGTGTGAGTGTATTGAAAAATGGTCTGGCTAAGTTCATTGATGGCATGTTTTCTTTATAGCAATAATTAGCAACTGAAAAACATCAGGTCAGTCTGTGCAACGAACTTTGATGTCTCGACGTCTCGAAGAATCATTGCAGTGATTCTGTACCTGTTATTGTTTGCATCATATCCATTCTCCGAGCTGCCACTGAAACGTGCATTGCATTATTTACATCGGGAGTTCAAGTATAAGAATGATCAGACAGAAGGTTACCGAATACGCATACCCGGTGAGTGGCAAGAACTGCGAAACCGGTCGTGCGCTTCTGCACACCACTACACTACTCATTATAAGTTCAGGGTATTATTTATGCTTAGAAAACAAAGAACTGCTCGACTTAGTCAACCTTACCACAGCATTTGCTAATTGATTATGATAAGTATTTGTTGATGTACTTAGTCGGTCATGTCACACAGTCCTGCACACCATATCACATGTAAATGACTGATGTATCTATTCCCTCAGGTCGATAGCTGTCTATCGGGCTTGAGACGATAGGAATTTCATTTAACACATGACACTCCAGGCTATGAACGCACTGGTCGCCATCGGACGATACCAATTCGACAGTCCACCTTTGGTTTTTTGTTTGCCACATTGAACTGTCAAAACTGCGACTGGAATCTTCATCTCACTTTCGGCCTAACATTCGGCTGAGCTGAGCTCTCGTTAAACGAGTTCGCCAGCATCCAGTTGTGTATATATCAACTGCATAGCACTTGTCAAATTTCGCTCTAGATTAGAGACAGTTATAACAAACAAATTTACTGTTTTTTCCAAGGATGAGAGGAGAACCGGAAGCGCCAAATGAAACTGACTTGTCAGAATTAATTGTACTCCATTGATGGTCAGATCCGCACAACTAACATCAGGTTGAATGATTCAGGGAAAAAATGAATAACTTAGTTTACTGCATGCATGATCACGCCGTTTCAGTGGATTAGTTGAGAGCAATATTGATGATCTTCAGTAACGTGTTTAAGTCCATTTAATATGCTAAGTCACACAGATACTTAACAATTGGTTATTCCTTTCCTCACAAAGGTCAGATGATGCTCTTTAATTCGTTTGGTCGACTGTTGACTGTTGTGATCTACGAAACGGACTATGCTGGTGACGGAAAATCGAAAGGTCCTTCAGGCTTTGAGCGGAGAAAGCGGAACAACGGGACAAATATTTACGCCAAATATTTAAATGAAACATTCAACGGACGGTAGTGAGCACGCTTTTAAATTTATTTTACTGACACCATCGAGGATGAAAACATTGTATTTCAGCTGAAGAAACACATAAGAATAGGTACTGTACTGCAAACAACTTTATCTGTGATCAAATCTCAACTCATCATAAAGCTTGATCAATACAAATTTTTCCTAACATTATAACGCAGTTTGTTTAGTGGGTGGAAGTAATTTGGTATTGCGGAATACTCAGTAATTTCTCAAAAAACCACAAAGTCGTTTTCTCGAATTGTTGTCAAGAACACTTTGTGTGAACCAAGTATAAGAATTCAAATGTTGAACATTTGAGAGTGACAAGTTTCAAACGCTGATAGAACAATTGAAACTTCTTGAAGTGTAGTAGTGATCGAGTGCTACAGGCCACTAAATTATCACCCCGGAGGAAATGTGTTTGATTCCCACTACCATGACTGACTTTTCCTATATGTATTGCATGACGGCCTTTTAATTGGAAACTTCTCCGTTTTTCAAAATTAAATCATTAAAAATTCAGAAACGGTATGGAAAAAAATAGAAAAAGTGTAGTGAATTCCAACTGACAAATGTTTTGATCTACTAGTGAGTCAAACTGCTTTCAACCATAAACCATAATGACATGCATTGTTTTTTAGCTGATCACACCTTTCACCACTTGTGATATTCTGTCGCAGTATTTGTGATTCGAACGTACTCCGGGCTCTTGCAGCGTGGCGGAGTGAATAGAGATACGCTGCAGGATTTCTCTGGGCTCATATTCTGGAAGCTGGAGAACATACGAGTCTTTACGGGCGACAAACAACGACGGGGAACGGCGGTATGGAGGCGGGGTAACCTGAACGGCGTGGGGAGGAAACACTTGGAGGCAGGTCTTCTGTGAGTCGGAGTCGAAGTTAAACCTCCAAGGCAAAGCAAAAAAAACGCCATGAACCAAATTGGTCTAGTATAGCCCAAGCACACATGATAAAGTATTACTGGTGCGGTTTTCAAGCTCTACATATTATAAACCGGTGTCGGAATGAGGATAATTGTCTACTGGAAGGATGACACGGTTAGGGATATATAGGTTTATTTGAGACGAACCATTTTATTTCTTAAAGTTGGATCCTGGTTTCGTGAAAGGCTCTAGATTAGTCCCACAGTTCGAACGTCTCTTAGTATATTATGCTGGTACAGTTTTAAATCTTTTA
This sequence comes from Echinostoma caproni, assembly GCA_900618425.1. Lineage (NCBI taxonomy): Eukaryota > Metazoa > Platyhelminthes > Trematoda > Plagiorchiida > Echinostomatidae > Echinostoma > Echinostoma caproni. The sequence continues at coordinate 10,211 of UZAN01058616.1, forward strand.
ATCCGTTAACAGTTGTATTGTTCACTTTTAATGCTGTGACCATCCATCAACCAAACATATTCCGTATTAAGCGAGCAATGGCATACTTCATCTCACAATGAAAATATGTTTTTCTCCGACCGAAAACTTCGGGCGAATTAGTCTTTTAGTTTTTGTGATCAAACTTAAGATCTAGTTTATGAAGAAGCCATCGTGTACGGTTAGTTTCCTCATGGCATCTATTGTTTCCATTGCCATTCACCTCCTAAATCTTGTTTACGGGGTATTGTGTTTTCCACTTCATTCATGAAACTTCTCTTTTTATACATGAATCCATCGGTTTGGAGAGTAACTTCTTTGAGCACGGGTCTCTGATCCATCTCCCGATATGTTGACCCATCTGTACTTTAAATCCTTTCGGAAAATAATTGTTTTCTTTTTAGTTTGTGGTATCAACCGATTTAGTGAATGTCTTTTTTGGGCTGCATTCACGCAATGTGCTTACTTCCGTATTCGAGGCTTCCATTGACTAATTAAAATGAAGTTTCACCAAAAAACGCCTTCGCATGTGTCAACTAAACATGATTCTCTCTGGCCCCTAGTCTTTGCATGAGCCTGAACCGAACGATGATCACACTTTTGAAACGCATCGACTGCGGCCAGTGGTGATGAGCTCCTAAACGGGTCCGTCAACTCGGAAACAACCAAGTTACTATTGGTTAAACCAGAAGACTTGAGATTGTAATTGTTGGGCTACCGTGGCACAGGAAATGTACCCGTACGGGCCAACGAAAGTTTGCGTTAGCACATGAAGGTAACGAGGACGAGGGAGCGCGATATCGTGCAAACCGATTGAAAGTAACAAAAAAAGTGAAATTCCTTGCGCTGAAGGATGTACTTGATAGCAATCGTGTAAAAGAAATGTGACAATGCGTTGGTAGTGAGATAAAAATGTGAACATACAATTAGATTGTAGAGGAAAAGTGATTTCGAGCAAATATTTGATCTTCGTTGAATTTAACCGTACAATCGATCATATTCCTTAAATTGTTTGATCCGGAACTAACGGTTAAAAGGAAATCATGGGTTCATTCACGGACCATAACCAGAGCCTCTTAGAATAATTTTTCGTCAATACTCTGGATCTTCATAGGGTAAATACACATTCCTGGTGTTTCTCTGGTTGTAATCTGATTTGACGTCCGTCAGTTTTTTCGAAATCAAAGTAACTCCTCCAGTTGGTGCTAATTTATGTCATTCAGGTTGCTGGAAAGCCGTACCTTTGTTCGCAACGAACTCCTCCACGACATCCGATAGCCTGAATTCATCCCTGATTTTCCCGAAATTATTTATCCGTGCAGTCTACCGCAGGTGTTCCGGCAGGCTTTTCGTGAATGGATTTAGGAGCAATTACGAACAGGAGCATCGTGCAACAGGTCAAGCGGGGCCACAGCACATAAATAAGGGTTCATTCCGAATCCGAGCTACTCCATTTTGAAGCCCCGCAATGCCTCTTGTGGTCGGCCGGATTGTCAAAACCCGACAGCAGAATAGACATCCAGGCTCTAAACTCCATTTCCTCAGTTTATATTCGTGCCACTTTCCACATCACCCGAACATGACTTTTGAGAAGCACTCTGAGAGCTGTCAACTTGTCCGCTAGTTCCACCAAGTCCTCAATTTCCTCCAAGGGTCTCCATCCTGGCGACAGCACCATATAGCCCGTGCTGAGCTCAGGAT
>UZAN01058618.1:0-10186 GCA_900618425.1 Echinostoma caproni
GTGCATCCCTTCTCTCATAGCTATTTTCTACGTAGATTAATGACTTGTCTGCTAACGTCCCCAGTTCTCTCATCAAAAAACGTTGGAGTTGTGGTTTTATGTCTGTCAGATCATCTCCGATTATACTGGTCTTTCACAACCTGTAAAACGTTCAACAATTTCTTGCTACATCCGGCCTTTCTCCTAATCCCTCCAAATGTTTCGGATATCGCTTCAGTGGCCTTTTCCTTGTGTCTCAGTTTCACTTAATTGTTGATCTGTTTTTCCGATCTCCTAAAGAAAAACTTTAAACTGCTGCGACACTGACTAACCATCACTGGTCACGTCTGTTCAACCCCGCTGAAGGAGTTGGTCACTAACCTGTGCGAACATCATTTGAATTCATGCCAAAACCTACACTTAATATCCTTATAGACTCCACACGTCCACCGAACAGACTGAATTACCATCGGTTCCCATCCATCAACTACACCTGTTCCCATCAAGCTTTAGCCGAAACTCACAATCCTCTAGCCCAAACCCCCAATGCTTCAGCCTCGACCCACAATCCCTTGATCGAAACTCGCCACGTCCCGTAACCTCTTAACCGCGACGCACAAACTTTAGCCATAGCGCTTCAAGCGAATCAGATCAAATGTATCGGAATAGGCTGAAGTCAACGATTGTTGAGACATTTAATTTTTATGTTGATATTGCCAAACTTGGTTAACAAATGTGATGTAGAGATCGTATGCTGCGCAGTTCACCGTCGTATTGGTATCACATACTGTGTGGAGAGCGTTTAAACAATATGCCATTATCGTCAACCCATTTGACACATCTCATACAGCTTCTGTGTTTCCGTATAAGATGTGATACTGCTGTGAATAACGATCTCAAGTGTAACACAAATGGTATATTGTTTTACATTCACAAGTTACAAGCAAAATAATATGCCGTTTCTGTTACATTTGAGATTTTTACTCAAAAAGTAGAGTATTTTAGATTTCCTTTGAAATATCGTCATGCGACATTCGATTCGTAATGGGTAATGGGGCTATCAGAACACCACGATAGGCAGCATTAATGTTCGTTGTACCTTATCTACCGTTGTACACATCTGCAATATGGAGAATGGCTAAGTGGAAGGACAGAAAAGGCCTTATCGCACCACCAGTGCGGAAGACCTACGCTGAGTAATTGAATGTGCATGCAGAAATGATGATGCGGAAGAAGTTGTCACACGTCCCAGCATTAAGACCAAAATATGTTGTGCTATTGCAGCCGCGGATCGGGAGATAACATACAAACCTGGATCTTACCAGATGAACTTCGAAAAGGAGTTCACGAAACTTTTGCGTGATGTGCGTGATGCGAACCTTAAAATCATGTTCAGGCAGTTAAAAGAAAGAATGGAGAAGGATTTTCCGGGCATATCCATCAGTAAGACTTCAACTGACCGATTGCTGGATGGACACTGGTTAAAAATCTGGCCATCCATTCTGTGTAACAAAACTCAGAAACTGTCAAAGTAAAACGAGCGGAATATACCGATTGGTTACAATGATCGAGTACCACAACACTGAAGATGTATATTGACGGGGCCAACTACAACATATGGTCTATTCGCAGGAATGGACGCTCCATGGTGGGCTGTTCTAAGGCTCCCATCCACCCGACTTGAACATAATAGCATATTCACCTCACGCACTTGTTCATGCCAATAATGCCAGCCGACATGGGTCCGATCCTGATTGGCTGTTAGTTCTATCGAGACCAGACAGTTTGAAATAAAAACGTAATACCCTTTTGAATGGTAAAAAATATGGTGAATTGTCAAATGCCAGCCCGCCTTTGTCTATCTCCAGTGGCCAGATGGAACGACAACTGTCTATCAAATAATTTGGCGTTATTTTCANCAACGTCACCTGGTCTGACCACGTCAATTTCGTTTTTCTGAAGGTCAGGAGGCTCACGTTTTATGTTTTACGTCATAAATCACTTTCTATCCCGAATTATTTCATAATACATTTTGTTTTTGCTTGCGCTTGCCCCATTGGCTTTATGGGTCACCTGTTATTTCCCCTGGTTTTTTAACAAGGACCTCAAACTCATTTCCCGATCCCTCAAGTTTCTGTCGGTATGTAGTCTGATACCACAGGAACATCTGGCACAGCATGTGGTGGCACACCACCTCACGGTCTGCAAATCATTCTCCAAGATTTTATCTGGTAGTTCCCATCCCCTTTTTCTGCCTTTAGTGCCTGTCTCAATCATCCACCCATTTCAGTCATAAACTTATAAAGGCACGCACTGAAGCTTACAGGCACTCTACCACAGCTCGATATATTTCTTGCAAGCCGTGAACTCGTTGCAGAAAATCTGCTCAAAATGCTAAACTAAACGAATCATAAACAACCTGGAGTGCCATTGGTTTTTTGATGGTGCTGTGCGTTTCACTACTTTGAATTGCTGTATTACACATCGCTTTTTTAAATTGTTGACACAATGTGGTTATTTAATATCCACCCTTGGAGGTGCATAAAGCGATTCCTTGACTTGACTTGGCTATTATTATTATTGTTGTTATTAAAAATTGGTCCACTGAAAACACTGAAGCTATACGAGATGTACCAAAAGGTTTGACGATACATACACACGTTTAGACCTTCTCCACCCAGTATGTGGTGCGAAATTTGATACCAATACAACGGGGAACTGCGCAGCATACGGGGGGCATATCTCATTTATTAACCAAGCTTTGTGACATTAAAATTTTTAGAAAATGAAATCTCTCAACAATCGCTGACTTCAGCTTATTCCGATCTGATTCGCCTGCAGCGATATGGCCAAAGTTTGTGCGTCGAGGCTGAATGACTACTACGGATCGTCACTTGTGGATTGTGTGGCTTTTGACTAAAGCTTAATGAAAAAAGATATAGCTCCTATTACCTTTGTATGCCCTCTTGAATAAACATACATCATAACTCTACGGCGCCTTCTTTGGGAAATATTCTAGTGGACAAATAACAGGTTTTTACAAACGGCGTTAAATTTCGAAAGCTTACTTTTTATTTCGTTCCGTCCTTCTTTTTTACGTATACACGTCGGACTGAAACGTAGGCTTTACGTTAAAAAAGGTATAACTGCAATACAATACATTTTTTTTACACAATTTACTATGATGAACGGCGGACACCGTAAACTTCGTAGCCACGGGGAACTACTGTTCAGTGATGGAAACCGGTAATCAAAGCAATGCACGTAGTGTTCGCTTGGGCCAAGTACTACACTAACCTCAAATTAATAGCACATGAAACACCCGGTAATCAGTTGTTTTGTTTTTATTGGCGATACAAATTAAGGTATTGCAGTCTTTCATCAAGTCTCTTCTTGAAAGATGCAACGGTTGGTGCGCAAACGGGGTGAGGTAGGAGAGCAATCCGGGCGTTTCACACCGCGACGATAGCGCCCATCTTCCCTATTTCTGTATTCCCCCAAGCAGGTTGTGTATGGCTGCGGCCCCTTCCTGACTGTAAATTTGTACGCTCACTAGACAGGAAGTGAAGTGAAACAGTAAAAAAATCTTTACGACAAGAGACTGTTGGCAGTATTGCAGTTAGGCGAAAAAGTAAGCAGTGGAAAGTAGATGATTTGAGTCTTGTACTATTTAGCATATTGAACGCAAATCTCCGCATTATTGGTGAGACTATCGACGATCCTAACCTCCCCTCTAACTTTCTTGGTGACTATCTTTAGTGAGCTGTACAGCTTCATACGATGATGACGTGACAGCCATGGAATTCAAACCTGAGTGTCGTACCCTGAGAACGGTTGAATGCACACTGATCGCTGGGTATATTCATTTGGACCGCTCTTTCGGAACAAGTCCATTTAGGGATTATTACTGTTGTTGTGGGGTGCTACTGACATCTGTGAGTAGTATGTACGCAAAGAATACGACTGGCAACTTCTTACAACGGTCGATAATGAACAAAAGAGAGAGAATAAGTATGTATTTGTGTGCAATTGTAACTACCGAAAATGCCCATCTACCGTCCGGCCGTTCCACTAATTATCCTGAATGCTTGTGGGAATTATGCTCACCTGTCCCAAATGAGGCGTTTTGTTGTGATGTACGTCAATTTGCTGTTGTTCGTAATAAACAACTCTCCTCATCCCGGCATTGTCTTGCTGATCTACAACACTGTGATTCGATCCTTATCCAGGTACTTATACTACTGGCCGCATGCAGTACACAATGAATTCTAATCTATAATTCCTGACTTTCATACGAACTGCTGATACTGTTCTGGTGAATGACATGTATGCATGCCATCGTGGCCGGAAACGCACGCTGAATTAGCTTGGCTCTTTTACTAAGCTGAGAGATCAGGTCAACTGGAGCCAGGGTTGATCTGTTAGCAAATTTTCTCGCTTCTCTAGCATGAACTATGTATTCACAATATTATTTCCAGTCTGGTCTGGGCTGAGTTTTCAACCGATTACCAACATGGCTTCTGTTCGTAGTTTGAACAAAAAAAACGAACAGCAGGTTCATACAATCCTCCTGCAGCTTACCAGCTGCACGCGAAACGCACAGATTGTCCCTAGGAGTCTTGATAATACTAACGGGAACTACTTGAGCTATTCATCCCCGAATGGTAGACTAAACATCTTGCTAAGTGAGCGATTACAAAAGGTACTTGGATTGGCGCATTCTCAACGGTGGCATCAATGCACTTCGCCATGATCTCAGTTTCATTCACTAAGGGCCCATGTGGTTACCATACAACTGATCTCTTTATAGTTTTTCCCAATAAAACTCGACGGTATCCCGTGAAATGCACCAAACAGATTGATTTTATTGACCAAACCTGAGATATATAAGGGCATGGATTCTGTTCGGGTGCCCCTCCGGATTGCAGTGATCGATGCACAGATATACAGCAATGTTCTGTGGATGTGTTCTTTAGTATGCGCCTCATATTTTCAGGTCATCGGAGCCCCGAAGTCACACGTTGAGACGACGGTGTTCATCTGCATCTGCGTTGATGGGGGGAAGAATGTGTCTCTCCGACAACGAGGCTCACACACCCGAGTCAGACCAACCTATGCGTAGCACGAGCTGAATGGCTGTTTTTCAAACGCTCTTCGTTCACACACGTACACGAACGCACTTGCGCGCACTCGCCAACGCGTGCTTGCGTTCCTACGCCAGTCGATGGATCGATAAGCCTGCGGCGCGCTCTCTCTCGTTCTCTCGACCGACCAAGTGCAAGTTAAGCTCAAAAGGAGACCACGCGTCGGGATTGGTTTGTTTTCGACCAATCATTGCGAAGTAAAAAGACCTGCGGCTTAGTCTACGTTGTCCTCGTTCGCGTTCGCGCTGGTTAATCTACCTCGCCCTAAGCGCATACTTAGTCAACGCCCCAGTGGATAGCTACCGGCAAATTTGGATGGAATCATTCGTGTTCTCTCGTTGTGTGTGTGTGTGTGTGTGTGCGTGTGGATTTCACATGAATTAGTCGGTCTGCGCATCAGTGATTAATCTGTGCTGTTTACTTGATCAAATATGCTTCACAGACCCACGCTCATCCCAAATACAATGAGAACAACGTACAAAACATCCAGGTCTTCCCTGGTTTCGGAGTCTGCGTTGAGTCCATTAATCAATACCGAAGAGATTGTTGTTGTGGAACCAACAGATCCGGATGAGGATAGATTAAAAGAGCTTCAACAACAAATGCAACTTAAGCAGTCAACAGTTACACACTCAAACATTTCTAATACCGAACCAGTGAAGTCCAACGTGGAAACGGCAGCGGTCCCGACGGATGTTGATATAACTACCCACAATAGTACCACAACCAGTACCAACATCCCACTGTCGGAGGCACTTCACTCACTTTTATCGGCTGCAGTTCGCTCGTGTGTGTCTATTTCCAATGGATCGATACCCTCGAGTGTATCCAGTAAGCTAACTCCCAATGATACTGAAAGTACACGTACTCTTTTCAGTGATGACTCTACTGTGAGCTCCAAGCCTACTTCGGGAATTAGCGACACTTCAAGTCCCTCCAGTCTACTTAATATGACGCCCATAGCTGCCACACGGACTATCGGGAATGCAACGGAGTCTCTTCACCCTCTGGTTGCAGCTCTACTTGTGAACTGTGCGACTGTTAATCTGATTACACAGCATGTACGATCACTCGGGATGCCGGTGTATGTTTCACCTTCTCCCGGTCAAAGCAGCGCCCTTTCCTGTCACAATTTGACCAATATAATTTCCACATGTCTCTCAAAATTGCCAACTGAATCGAGGCCCCCTCAGCGCGTAGAAAGCGCGCATCAAACCAACTCATCAACTTCCAATACCGAAACGAATATATCGGATTCAACAAGTTATATGGATAAAATAAAGCACAATAATGGTCTAGTGTCACACAAGATGATTAATAGAGCTACAAATCCACCTACCCTTATCACTAACACCAATAAGAACACGAGAAGCACCAGCACATCCGGTGTCAAAACAACCACAGAAACTGATCGGGCATCCATGGTTGTTCAGTCTCTGTTGGACGAGGCCAGGACGGCAATCGAAGCCAGTAAGGACTCCGCCGTGTCCGCTTCAAAAACACCGAATCGAGTGAAGCGTTTCAAGTGTCCTATACCCAACTGCAGCTTGGCATTCTACAGTCGATTCAATCAAACCGAACACATTCGAACGCACACAGGAGAACGTCCGTTCCTGTGCACAATCCCAAGTTGCTCTGCGGCGTTTAAAAGACGCCGAGATTTGCGAGATCATTTGAACGTGCACACCGTGTGTGAGATTCGGAAAACTGTGCGAACCGTTAAACCGGACACAAGTTCCCCACAACCGAGTGACCCATTACCAGATATCACACTTTCCACGGAAAAGACCGTCATAAAATGCGAGCAAACTAATTGTGACTTAGGAAACGAGATAGCAATGGAACTGGACAAGTTAGCGGATGATGCTCCGTTAATTTACCCATCTCATAAGTGTTCAGGTTCTCCCCTTGGCAAAGGCGATTCGATCGACTCAGTGCAGTGTAAGCCTTCGAATGAGGATTTAGTTCTCCGTAAAAGTTCTAGCGAAAAAAAACATCCCGTCACTTCTGGCACTCCACAAACGACCGTACGTCGTCATGCCTGTCCATATGCAAACTGTGATAAGGCGTATGCAAAGCTGAATAAATTAAAAGAGCATTTAAGGTCACACACAGGAGAACGACCGTATGTTTGCCGTGAGCCCGGTTGCGGGGCCGCATTCATTCGTCTCTACGGTGTCCGACGTCATGAGTTGACACATGTCTTCAATCGGAAAGGTGGATCTCGATTTGCCAAGAAACTCAACCATTTTAGCAATGCAAAAGGGCCCGTCGTGTCGGAAGATTCGAATCATGACCAAAGTGAGTATTCTTCCACGCATTCATCATCGGGCATGTCTGTTCCGTTCATTTCCCCTCTCTCCAATATTAGATCGTTGATCAAAGATGCGGAAGCGTCTGCCGTTCCATGGGATAATGAAAAAAATTTCTGTCCTGTAGGGAATAATCCCGATTCTTCACATTCCTCGTTTCTTACAACAACAACAACGACCCAGTCTACACGTTCGCTTCCGGTTATTGCTCCGAAAGTGACAGCCCAACTGATTCCTCGCCCACTCTCTCCGATTTCCGGACGTCCCGGGATTCGTCGACCGCATTTATGTCCGTTTAAAGATTGTGGCAAAGCGTTCCCTAAAACGAACAAATTGCGCGAGCACATCTATCGACACACAGGTGAGCGACCCTATGCTTGCGAAAAATGCAGTGCCTCGTTCGTTCGGATGTATGATCTACGACGTCATAGTAAAATCCATTTGCGTATATTGGACGCACGACGGGGTTCACTACCGTTGGCGCCTAAGCAGCAGCAGAAATGCACGTCCAACTCAAGTGCAATGATTAAACCGGAGCCGGATTCGACGCTTTTGTGTTAATCACAAAGCCTGGGGGGNGGGGGGGGGGGGGGTAAACAGTGTTGTGCAATCATCAGAATTTTATTTGTAAATATTTGTTTGCTGCAGCAAGGAAATCTACATTCCGTTTTATTGTCCACGTGATCCCGGGAATAAGACAGGAAATTTATCTTCTGTAAAAACGAAGAAAACATCCTGTGTTTTCATCTTCGCACCCCGCGTTGTTTATTCCAATCTGTGAGGAGGGCCCTTAGGTCTGCTAACTCAGGACAGGCTGAGATGAAAGTGATTTTCATTCACATCAGTAAGATCTCTATTGTTTTCTTTTAACTTCTCTTCTCATTTATATATATATATATATATATGCATATATGTGTATATGAACTGTGAACGCATAGTGTTTTTTTGTTTTAGTTGTGCACACGGTTTTGGTAGTTACCGCACACAACATATACATGGTCTCTTGAATTCCATTGAGTGTCCTGTTCTGTCATTGCGGGGGCAGATATTTATCTTGTGATCTGAAACGAATTGTGCTGTTCAGTCTAGTGAACTATCGTTTAAATCGATGAGACTAATTGAATTGAATACTTTGATTGGTCGGAAGCATTCCTACACCGCGTGAGACTTACGGATCAATGATTTTATTGATTCGCTTCGTACGCAACGTATTTAATCGATACAAGATGTTCGAATGTGTCAATTGCGGGGTGCAGGATCAACGGAATATATGGCAACTATACAATCACTTGTGGATTTAATCGGGGATACAATTTTTCTCAATATGTCACTATCACGCGGTTGGGGCGTTTTGAGAAAATGATTAATCCTCAGCTGAACGTAATTTTAGGACGCAATAATATTGGTTGTGTTTATCTGCCCAATGGTGTTTACAATGAACAATTGAGGCGGAAAGTTGGTGGGGTAGGTGATATAAAATACCAAATTCACTCCGATGCCAATCGAAATTATCTGAATACGTTGCTATCCCCGAGCCCGGAGAGTATGTTAAATAAATAATCATGTAATAAGAATGAACTCTTTTTGTTTCTCTCGTAGAGAGGCGAAATTGAGAATTGCTTTTTGTATTCCGATTGTATAATGCGAAATTGACTCTTAAGTTCATTATTAGTATCACCATCGTGATCTTCCGTTTATACGTTATGTTCGATTGAGTTTCAGTTTCAGTACAATCATTAACCATGCGCCTTCGAGCGCCGGTTCTGGTTGCTGCCTTTTGGCTGCCCATTTGGATCAAGCAGTAGGAGGAAGAAAGGAAAGTTGAGAGCGGAGTCGAAGAGAAAACGGAACATTTCAATGGACTAATGGTTGCAGAGAAATTGAGAAGATGCACCAACGCTACTATTTATTGTTTACTGTTCGATTGAGTATGCTGAACTATGGTAGATCGTCTGTTGATAACTAATCGCTTACAGGAGACAGTCAATAATAGGAGGCTGTTTCCACCGTATCATCGGTATGAACAAAGTGACTATTCTGTATCTTAAATTTTACGAGCTGTACCTTAAGCTCCCTGGCTAGGGACCTCGGGATGATCGTAACCGATGGTTAGAGACACTGAGTCATATGGTTGGGTGTCGTAAACAGTGACGTTCGTGCATCTCAATTTCTTTGCAACCTTAGACCACTGAACTTCTCCATTTTCTTTTCGACTCCACTTCCAACTTTCCTTTCTTCTCCTATTCTTCATCCAAATGGGCAGCCAAATGACAACAACCAAACCGGGACACGAANGTGGTTAATAGTCGTACAAACTGAAAACTGAAAAACCTTAAGCTACGGTGGAAAATTTTCACCGATTTGTTGTACTTTGAAGCCCTGTAACATTTTTTCTATAGAAGACGGACCTGGGAAAAATAGGTCAAGTCAAGTCAAAGTAAGCTTTATGCACCGGGAGGGTGAATTTTCAGCGATAATACAGTGGAATTGAGGGGGATGGCACTCGAGTGTGAATAGGTTAATTAAAAAATGACAGAAAACTACATGCAGGAAGACGATAGTGACAGATGTTTACTGGGGTAACGTTGGTTGGGCAGTGAACGCAGTGGGATAGGTGTTCGTCTCGGTGTATTTTTCATCTATGCATAACATTTTCTGCAGTGATTGAAGGGCTTCAGGTCATAACGTCACCCAAGACCTGTATAACACCCAAAAGTGACTAAAGTAAAAGCGTCAAACTCTCTTCTATAT
>UZAN01058621.1:850-11923 GCA_900618425.1 Echinostoma caproni
GCGCACGATGTTTGGTTGGATACTCTGCGGGCCGCTCAGTAATGATGGGAGTTATTCAGCGTCGATCAACTTCATCTCGCGGTCAGGTAATCCCATAGGAGACAATCTCGAACGGCTTTACAATCACGAATTCGGCGAAAAAACAAATGACCGGGTATCTATGTCGAGAGAAGACCGAGCAGCCGTCACTGTCGTCACCGAAACGGCACGACACGACGGAATCCAATTCGAAGTGCCGTAACCCTGGCGAACGGGATCCAACCGACTGCCAGACAGTNCCAGACAATCGAGAAATAGCACTCCACAGGCTCAACTACCTGAAGGGTCGATTAAAGAGGAACGCGCAATTAAAGGAAGCCTACTGTATCGCCATGAAACGCAATCTAGAGTTGGGATATATCGAACGCGCAATGGGAGAAATCGAGAAGGAGTAACCATTGTGGTATTTTCAGCACCTCCCTGTCATAAACCCCAAGAAACCCCAGAAGATCCCGGTTGTCTTCAATTGTGCTGCCAAGTGTGCTGGGATTGCACTAAATGACCGTCTATTACAAGGCCCAGACCTGACTACTCCGCTGATTGAGGTGTTGTGCAGATTTCGTCTGGGGTCAGTTGCAGTAGCGGCTGATATCGAGGAGATGTTCATGCAGGTCAAAGTTCCCGAAGGGCAAAGGGATGCGCTACGGTTGTGGTGGTGGCCGGATGGAGACCTAGACGGACCTGCCCAGGAGTATCGGATGACGGTGCACCCGTTTGGCGCGATANAGATTTTCATGCAGGTCAAAGTCCCCGAAGGGCAAAGGGATGCTCTACGGATGTGGTGGTGACCGGATGGAGACTTAGACGGACCTGCCCAAGAATATCGGATGAAGGTGCACCAGTTTGGCGCGATATCTTCTCCCTTCGGTGCAAACCGCGTTAAAAACGACCGTGAATCCATTTGCTCAGCAGTTCGAAACCCCGATGGGCTCCTGTGTTGAACATAATTTTTAAGTGGACGACTTCCTGGGATTCTTTGATAGCATCGAGGAAGCAGTTAGACACATTGGGGACCTTTCCAAGTTATTGCTCATGGGAGGGTTCAAGTTGACCAAGTGGAGGTCCAACAGTCTTCATGCAATCGATTGCATCCCAGTTGATGAACGGGCACCGAGTCTCCGTGAATTGCAGGGGAGTCCGTTACCAACAGATAGATAGCACTTGGTGTGCCATGGGACTTGGAGAAAGACGAATTCTTGTTCCAACTCCAGTTATCTGAGACGACAGCGACTCGCAGAGGAATTCTGGAATTTGAATTAGATTGAAAAATGGGTAACATCTTCAATTATACGATTAGAGGAGAAGTCAAAAGACGTCTTAAAAGCATGGGGGAACACATAAGAGCCCAATAAACGTAGGTTCATCCCTATTTTCATGCAGCATAAGTTTCATGTATTTTCCAGTAAGTGGAATGTTTGATTAAATGTCTTGTTTTTCATCGCGAAAAGTGCGCATAGATCTATCAAAATACAGTAAAATTCGATTGAAATGTAGACAAATAGAGTAAGAAATCTGGGAAAAGTTGAAAGCATAGATATTAGTGTATCTGAAAAAACTGATAACGTGCTACATGGCGATAATAATTAATGTTTATGAGCTACTTACGATAGAACTACGATTTTATAATCATCAGTCACCGATAAGGTAAAAATTTAATTATCAAGTACAATCCCAGTGTTGTAGACCACAACTCACTTCCCATTATGAAACAACTATGAATCATATCATTGCAATGATTATTACGCGTGCTTGATACACCATTGATTGGCATACCACCGATGGCATAAAAATCTGAAATCTGACCCCTGAGGGCATATGTGACGGGTTTTGGTGCCGTTAGAGTCTTATTAGACTCGTAGCTGGACTCTTTCTAAAACCGTATAACCAATCAGATTCAAGAAATAAAGGCTAAGTTTTCTTTCCCATAATTCTTAGATAGATGCGTGTAACCAAATCCACTTAATACAATAAGTATACAAAACGTTAGTACTTACGCACGTGGTCGCTCAGTAATCAACATAGAGGGTTAAATCAGTGACCAAGGTTTTGTTTTCATCAGTCTAGCTTCAAGGAGCTCCGCTAGTGGATGATAGTCTATTTCGGTTTCGATCATTGCGACGTCGAAGCATAGTGGGATCGCATCAGAGCTCACAAGTGCAAGGAACTGGACGCATTGATATCAGCCGCAAGTCCTGTGTATCCGACCTGACCTGACGCCGCAGTGTTAACCGTACGGTTAACAAAGTTTACGCTTGAACGGTACTACAGTACTACAGTACTACAGTAGTACGTAGTAGTAGCAGTACAGCAGTACGTAGCAACTGTAGCAACACGTGTTGCTATTATGTGAGATATATTTCACAATGATATATATTCACAGAATCATTCGTCAGAAATCAAATGAAATTCGACTGAATTACGAAATTCAATTGAATCCAATGATCATTGGATTATGATTGACCACGTGCAATTTCGATGAACAATGATTTATTAAATATTATTTATCATTACAAGATATTAATTTGCATTGATTTATATATATTGTATGTGAAAAACTTGTTTTATTTTTTCCATACACGAATAAATAAATCCATATGAATATACCTCAAATAATTGGGATACATGTGTCTCGGAAACATTCCGGAATCACTAAAAATTGATCTAGCTGTTTCAGTGAACGCTTGGTCAACGGCCCTGGAGATTTCTGAGAACAGGTCACGTGGACGCTGTGAGCATCGCTCACGTTGAACTGAAACATCACGTACATTCCTGTGATCAGCCTGCCGCTCATTTGTCGTAAAAAGAGTTTGAAGAATAGGTGTTTCGAAGAAAGATGAGAATAAATTTTCGCCAAACATCATGGACTGGAATAATTTCGTCCCGACGAAATTCGCTTCATTTTAAATAATTGCGCTACGCGGCTTCTAGGTAAATACAGCGTATAGATGGAAAAACAACTTCCGACGGTGAAACTAATTCTTCCCGACATGAAAGTGATTTTAGAAGGAATGATTTAAGTTAATACTAGTCCATCTCTTGCTGGGTGCACGCATCCTCTTCCTAAATATGCTTTTATTCAGCGTTTACGTTTGCTTTCAAAACTTCGGTTCAGTTCGTTTCTTCAGAAAGACCGTGTTAATTTGTAGTATCAGGTACAATGAGGTCCCAGGACGTGTGTAGTAATATTATTTTTGCTTTCCAACACCATTCCCCTGACTCGTGTAAAGACCCTATCTTGTTTTATCGCCCTCCGTTTCGAGAACACATATGACCCCGCAATTGGCACAATTTTCGGTGAGTTATATCTTTTTTGCTTTTTCCTCTCCACGCTCTCCACAGCAGGTCACATTATACTACAGACGCTCGTACCCGGATTCCAACTCGATCCGTCCTTGCTCTGGGAAGCGTTCGATAAGCCCGATCTGTTGAATTCGTGAACGCATCGTAACTCCGCTCCGAATTAGCGTGCTAAACGTGCAACTGAAGCCAGTTATCTTCTTTCCTTTGTGAGATGCGGTCATCTCAAAATGCTTGGACTCTCATAGTGTGTAATGCAGTGACACGAACTAGCTCTCATTTAACATGTACCATTCTTAGTGTCTTACTTTCTATGACATTATTGTACAACTTGTTTTAATACGCAAAATTATTTACAATACAATACAAGCTCTGTTCGTGACTGCGCACATGTTTTTCGAGTGTTTCTGAAGCATTACACGTTCAGTATTAGTTATCGTCAAGTGGTCCGTTAACTGTCACAGCCAACCTTTTCAGCTCCACCACACATTATCAACCGGAGCCTCACTTACGACGGACAGGACCTGTAACCAACCGGACGATTCTTCTATGAGTCCGTTCCATGTATTTCATTATTACTTTTATAGGTAGTATCGTTTCCACTACACCTTTCTGTTTTGCACAGCTACCTTATTTAANGGGGGGGGACAAAGAAGTGTACTCGAATTAAAAGCCACTGGGTTAAACCAAGGCAACTTTTATAATTCAGTGACCGATCACAAGTTACTCAATTTTACAGAGTTCGTTGGTAGTCATTCGTTTTGCGTAAACAGTTTTGTTTACTGTTTTGTGTCGTACATCTGTGTTACATTTTTCCATTTTTCCAGTTTTGAAAGTAGTCAGTTTTATCGGTGTTAAATTTTTAAATTTCTTCACTTTTCAAATGTCTACACGAACTGAGATAAACGAGTGTGACGGCCGTGGATAGGTTGTGACTGAGGGTATTCAGTGCGAACGGTGCCATCTTTGGTATCATGGGCGCTGTAGTAAGTTGACAAAGAAGGGGTGCGACTTACACACAGTACGTAGTTTCCTGCAATTGATCTGTGTCCACTGTATAGCGCTGATAAGGAATGCTCACGCATCCCCAGAAACAAAGCGGTTGGCAACACCAGCCAGCCGTATCAGCCTAGGGAGACGAAACCTCGGGTGACCAAAAGAAAGAAAGCCGTAAGTAAAAACGATAACCAGATGCTAACACGAAAGGAAAGACTACCGCAGTAGCTCAAGAGAGGGACGCAGAGGGTATGACAAGTAAAAAATACAGGTTGGAACGGCTTGAAAAAGAGTTGAAATTCCTGAAAGAAACTAATCAAACAATCTTAGGAAGGGCTAGGAATATACTTCTGCATAACTGCGTTGAGCCCGTGATAAGAGAATCCAAGTCTCGGTACGAGACGGACCGGAAGTATGTGCAGACCGCGCTTAGACCTACTATGACAGGAATTATACTGTCATAGGGTGGGACTGTGGAAAGGCAAAAAGGCCACCCAACCCCGGCCTATATTGTTAGTCCTCAAGAGTATGTATTCGAGGGACCGCCTATTGTCCAGATCAGCGGCAATAGAAAGCATCACCAGGGGCGGCATAATTGTCACTCCAGATAGTGGTACATTGGTCCGTAAAACCAATTGTCCACCCACCAGTAGACAGGAAGTAGGGCCGCCGAAGAATGCAGTAGTTAAACGACGAAGGGTAGGGGCGCTCGAGAAACCTCGATCGGCGACTAACTCGACGAAGGCCCAAGGTCAAGTGTGCACACCAAATGGCACACACGGACCGAAGGGTTCACCGTTGAGTAAGTCAACCCCAAAACCTAAATAGACTCCGTTGCGAAAGTTAAGGGGAAGCGAAACGAAAGCGGTTGGAGCGGAGAAAACGACCACCGCTTCCAGCCCCGCAGCTGCTGCGAAACTAAAAACTGTAGCACAGAAATCCGTTTCCTTAGAGCTAGATAATCTCAGGAACGGAGCGCAGGAACCTCTTCACGCGAAGGAGGACCGCAGCTGGACAACAGTAGTAGCAACGAGATATCGAGAACGACAGCGTCCCTCGCTGCTGGACCTAGTTGTCACAAAGTACACCTCGGACATAACTAGTTTAAATGTGGAGGAACCGTTGGGCAAAAGCGATCACGGAGTTATTCGCTTTAGACTAATGGTTAGCTATCAAAGACACGGACCTACCCTCATGCCACTCTATGGGGGCTAAACGTCCCAAAATTGGTACAGACTGCGAATACCATCAACTGGTACCCGACGTACCCGGAGTGTACTGAGCAAGATAGATGGAACATAGTTAAAGGAGGGTTAACTAGCCTCATGGAAAGGTTTGCGCCACTGCCGGAAGGACGAACCAGACAGACCAGTACGATGGAAACACGGGTTAGAGAGGGCGCGGAAAACCCGCCGACAATACTGGGATCGCTTTAAGCTTTACGGCACTCAACAAGCCTGGAGTGATTACAAGCGGGCGTGCAACAGATGTCAAGACATCCAAAGCGTGCCAAATATGACTTCGAGTTTAGCTTAGCACGAGGCGTCAAAAAGAATCCCAAAAGCTTCTATGCGCACGCGCGAGCCAGCGCACGCACACAGAGAGTGAATGGATCACTAACTTTGTCCGATGGAGGCATAGACACGTGTAACCGCAATAAAGCGGAAACCCTACTTAAGTTCTTCAAAATCGTGTATAGGACCCCAGCCGACTATGATAACCCGGGTTTAGCAAGACCAGCTGATACGTCAGAGTTTGCCGATATTGCCATCTGTGCAACAGATGTATATCGAGAACTCATTACACTCAACAAGCACAAGTCAGCAGATCCGGATGGAATCCGCCCAGCCATGGTGCAGTCTGGGTGCTATCCGGACAGCTGACTGTACGTTTTAGGGAATCAGTGCAAATTGCTACGCTACCCCAGGACCAGCGTACAGCTACCGTAGTAACACTGCACGAGGTTGGACCGAAAAACAAAGCAGAAAACTACAGACCCGTTAGCCTAAAGTCAGTGTTGTGGAAGTGCATGCAGCGACTGATCAGAAGAAAGATTTACCTACATCTGACCAGCAATCGACCCCTGTCACCGGCACAACATGGCTTTGTGCAACGGAAATCAAGTCTCACAAACCTGTTTTTATTCCTAGATGAAGTCACTCAACGTATGGATGAGGAGAAAAATGTAGAAGTCTGCTACTTAGACTTCTATAAAGCATTTGACTCTGTCAGCCATCGATTGTTGGACTTCAAAGTTCGGAGTTTAGGCATAGGAGGTAGAGCCAGGGACTGTATTGTAGCCTTTTTGAACAACCGCACCTTCCGGGTCAAGGTGGGTGAATACATTTCTAACCATGAGGTGGTTACGAGTGGAGTTCCCCAGGGCTCAGTAATAGGCCCCTTACCTTTTCTCATATTCATCAACGGTCTGGAATAGGATCCTCAAAATCCTTGCTTCATGTTTGCTGATGATGTAAAAATGACGGGGTTAAACCTGCAAAGGGATCTATATGTAGTCCATCGATGGTCGGTCAAGTGGGACCTAACTTTGAATCTAAATAAGTTTAGGTTCTTAGCAACGAGAGTGGGGGTAAACTCGTTGAATGGAGCTCCCATGCAGCAGGCCCCGCAGATGAGAGACCTAGGAGTTCTTATGACCCAGGATTTTAAACCATCGACCCAGTGCTCCAAGGCTTCGAATCACGCTAGGGGGCAGCTGTCCAGACTGTGCTACAGTAACATGCAGATGGCCTGAGGTGTTTCTCCCCTGTATAAGTCGATTGTCCGCCCACACATGAAATATTGTGTGCAGGCATGGGGACCGTATTACAGGAGGGATGTATGTTGTTTAGACAGAGTGCAGCGGCTAGTTACCCGAATGGTGTCTGGGCAAAAGGGGAAGAGCTATGAGCAGCGGTTGAGAGATCTTGATCTCTTTTCGCTGGAGCGTAGAAGAGTCAGGGGAGATCTGATAGATACTTTCAAAATTGTGAGAGGTCTATCAGGACTCAATCTAGATGACTTGTTTACGATTTCTCGAGCTAAAACTACGAGAAGTCATGGCTATAAACTTCAGCAGAACCAAGCCCGGTTGAAAGTACGGGCCAACTTCTTTGTGCACAGAGTCATACCTATGTGGAACAGGTTACCCGCAGAAGTGGTCAACTGCGCCAATGCTTACGCCTTAAAGGTGGCCCTGGACGCATTTTGGTCAGCAACGTTCCCCGAAGTTAGTATTTAGAGCGGGAACATAAGGAATAAATTCTACTTTAGCCGGAAGCTTTGAAATGTTGCGAACCCGGGGTTGGCTGTTAGAATTATTCTAAAACTGACTGTCCTGTCATATGTGATCTGTGTATGCGAACGCATGTGTACCTGAGGTCTCTAACCAGTGAGACGAGGAGATATCCTTGCTTGCTTTCCTCCCTTTCAGCACACCCCCAAGAAGTCAACGTTCCGGCAAAGGGGCTAAATTGAGAGGGCCACAAACACCTAATCAAGTGTACGCAGTGTTGGAAGCCGACAACACAACGAACTGGACGCTGGATTTGCAAGAGGCATATTCGTTCTGTGAAAACTGAACTAAACTGAACTAAAGGCTTAGAAATGCCAAAAACTATTGGTGACTGCGATACTTCGGGATGCAAGTTATGAAGCCTTGAAGTGACTCTAGAGTTCGAAGCTGGCGTCCAGTGGTTTCGGATTCTTGATCGTTTCTTGTTTATTGTTTTTCGTAGATACAACTGGAAAATTAGAATAACTGGAAGGAATATATATCGTCTTGCCCGGGACTAAGGATGCCAGTTATTCTGGCAACACTATTAGTAAAAGCAAAAAGTTGTTATAATAATAATAATAATAATAAGTGTATATTTAACGGAGCCCCGTGAGGCATGCATAGGCATGATCAAATGTATAACATAATCCTCCGTACAGGAGTGGCCCAAAATGGGGGGGGGGGAAATATGAAGGTCGCAGTGAACATAATTACAAATGGAACACAAAGTGGACAAGGTATCAGAGAATAAGGATCGAGATGGCAGAATGCACAAAAAGAGCAAGTCGGTGGATGTAGGACAAAAAACAAGAATCGTTATACCGGATGAATGATGAGATAATTGGAAATACGACAATCAGTGAGTAAAAGAAAAAGAGGCAGCCTGCCGATCGTTGGACTGAAGTGGGGGTTACTCGCAATTGTGCGAAAAATAAATGAATAAGAAGCAATTTGAAATTTTTTATTCATATTTTTTTATAATGTTTTGGAATAGGGAATAAAAGGAAACACTCAAATCTAGACATTATGTATTCGATAGTTGAACGGCGCTTTGCTTGTTGAAGAGACTATCGCTTCTGGCACTGCGTTCCAATGTGAAATTACCCTGAAGAGCAATGTCTAAGGGATGGTGCAGGCTGAGGTTGGTAAAACGTTTTGTTGTTACCGCGTGTTTAACCCGTGGGGGCCGGAACGAAGAACTAATCTACTAGGCCCGAGGAGAACGGGTAGTTTGAAAGAACGCTCGTTTTTGACATTATACGTATTGTCCGGGGTACCGATAAACCAGCACCCACAAATTGGTGAGCTTGTGTATTTTTTAGTTACGTTGGAAATTATTTTCTTTTCGGAGAAATTTCAATTTTCTCTGGGTTTCAAGGAGAAACAAAGATCACCAAGGTTCTAAGAAAGGCCGAGGCACTAGCTATCCAAAATTACCATCCCAATCTGTGTAAACAGTGTGAATGGCTTATCGCTCTGGCACTAGCCTCGTAAAAAATGTGATTGGTGAGTAACTCTGACTGCGATCTCCCTCCGCCTATGATTTTGTAATTTGCTGACCATATATTAATGATCTCATAAACTGCAGTATGCACGTGTACAGATGCAGTTAAATTATCCAGGTTACATTGTTTTGACTGTGCGTTTTGTATGAGTGCTTTGAGCTTCTTTATTTAAATAGACCTTTCAGTTTTGAAAAATTAAGCGAGAAAAATGTAGAAATCAGAGTTTTGTGATGCGTGGAAATATAAAACGTTAGTCTCAAGCAACATACAATGCAATGTGGTGGCTACTGGTATCATTCCGGATGTGCCGACGTAGATAAAAGACAATGTGAAACAAGTTTGAGCAATGCCACATGTTAGCTCCGTGGATCTCCTTTAACGTAAATCTTATCTCGGTCTGATTACTCGATTGATTATTCACAATCCCAGTTGAGTTGAGCAAAACGTAAGCACCTTATCGTACGGGATGCGTATATGAATATCAATGCGGTTCTGTAAGAAATAAATAACTAACATTTCGTACACGTAAATAGGCCATTGGCATACATCGATAGTGAAAGGGTAAATACTCACATCAAGATTTCCCGAGTCCGCGTAAATAGACAATGTAATATAATCCACAGAGGTCGCACGTAATAGTCCGGTGCGCAATCGATTGTGTGGGACCCTAATCACCCAGACTAACGGGCTAATGTCACAAGGTCAAGCACATTGATTGGCTGGGGTCATGAATGCGCGAATGGGTCAGAGTGGTGAGGTGACAGGCGCGGTAAGTACGTGTAGGGTCATATGACTGGTTNTCATCACTATCGGACGTATCTGATTCACCGTTTGATGACATTTCGTAGGTGTCTCTATCTTGATAAATGTTAGCTCCGTGGATCTCCTTTAACGTAAATCTTATCTCGGTCTGATTACTCGATTGATTATTCACAATCCCAGTTGAGTTGAGCAAAACGTAAGCACCTTATCGTACGGGATGCGTATATGAATATCAATGCGGTTCTGTAAGAAATAAATAACTAACATTTCGTACACGTAAATAGGCCATTGGCATACATCGATAGTGAAAGGGTAAATACTCACATCAAGATTTCCCGAGTCCGCGTAAATAGACAATGTAATATAATCCACAGAGGTCGCACGTAATAGTCCGGTGCGCAATCGATTGTGTGGGACCCTAATCACCCAGACTAACGGGCTAATGTCACAAGGTCAAGCACATTGATTGGCTGGGGTCATGAATGCGCGAATGGGTCAGAGTGGTGAGGTGACAGGCGCGGTAAGTACGTGTAGGGTCATATGACTGGTTGCATTGTCCTAGTGCGTGTCGGCGTCGCATGACTGGTAAGCATTGTCACGGTGTGCGTGCGTATGTGTTGTGTGCCACATGACTGAATCAACGAATATGAACACGTGTGTAGGATGGGAAGGTGTGTGTGTGGGTATGATAGAACCCGATCGGCCGCTGACTAAAGGTTCACCAAGGCCACAAGGTAATCTTTGAGTTTACACTCCCCACCCTGAGCTGTCCTTCTCTGAACTTTCTTCAAACTTGGTCTCCTGTTGGAATACTCGAGCTTGCACCGGTTTAACAATATACGTTTCTGCACGTAACAAATCAGAAACCGACAACCTTCTACTTGGGCATGCTGACCGTCCATCGAGCTTCAGAGATATGTACATTTTGAACCGAGAGATCCAAGCGAAGTGTTTCTTCATTTTTATCCAATCATTCACATGAGAAAGCTTCGACAAGAAGGGACATTGATCATTCGTTAGCAGGAAACCTGAGCATACTGTTGGCAGGTCATCAGATAGTGATACGTTCTCGCCCTTCGTGGACCAAATTTCGTCGGTTCTCTTGAGGAATGATGGACCCCCGAAACAACTCGATACTTTATGGCTGTCCGTCGGTAAGATTCCTCTTGAAGCAAGGTCGGCAGGGTTTTCCTTGGA